>OV839566.1:98426039-98481544 GCA_929447395.1 Epistrophe grossulariae
AATTTAATTTAATTTAATTTAATTTAATTTAATTTAATTTAATTTAATTTAATTTAATTTAATTTAATTTAATTTAATTTAATTTAATTTAATTTAATTTAATTAATTTAATTTAATTTAATTTAATTTAATTTAATTTAATTTAATTTAATTTAATTTAATTTAATTTAATTTAATTTAATTTAATTTAATTTAATTTAATTTAATTTAATTTAATTTAATTTAATTTAATTTAATTTAATTTAATTTAATTTAATTTAATTTAATTTAATTTAATTTAATTTAATTTAATTTAATTTAATTTAATTTAATTTAATTTAATTTAATTTAATTTAATTTAATTTAATTTAATTTAATTTAATTTAATTTAATTTAATTTAATTTAATTTAATTTAATTTAATTTAATTTAATTTAATTTAATTTAATTTAATTTAATTTAATTTAATTTAATTTAATTTAATTTAATTAATTTAATTTAATTTAATTTAATTTAATTTAATTTAATTTAATTTAATTTAATTTAATTTAATTTAATTTAATTTAATTTAATTTAATTTAATTTAATTTAATTTAATTTAATTTAATTTAATTTAATTTAATTTAATTTAATTTAATTTAATTTAATTTAATTTAATTTAATTAATTTAATTTAATTTAATTTAATTTAATTTAATTAATTTAATTTAATTTAATTTAATTTAATTTAATTTAATTTAATTTAATTTAATTTAATTTAATTTAATTTAATTTAATTTAATTTAATTTAATTTAATTTAATTTAATTTAATTTAATTTAATTTAATTTAATTTAATTTAATTTAATTTAATTTAATTTAATTTAATTTAATTTAATTTAATTTAATTTAATTTAATTTAATTTAATTTAATTTAATTTAATTTAATTTAATTTAATTTAATTTAATTTAATTTAATTTAATTTAATTTAATTTAATTTAATTTAATTTAATTTAATTTAATTTAATTTAATTTAATTTA
Source organism: Epistrophe grossulariae (assembly GCA_929447395.1). Classification (NCBI taxonomy): domain Eukaryota; kingdom Metazoa; phylum Arthropoda; class Insecta; order Diptera; family Syrphidae; genus Epistrophe; species Epistrophe grossulariae. Next base: position 98,427,037 of record OV839566.1, read on the forward strand.
ATTTAATTTAATTTAATTTAATTTAATTTAATTTAATTTAATTTAATTTAATTTAATTTAATTTAATTTAATTTAATTTAATTTAATTTAATTTAATTTAATTTAATTTAATTTAATTTAATTTAATTTAATTTAATTTAATTTAATTTAATTTAATTTAATTTAATTTAATTTAATTTAATTTAATTTAATTTAATTTAATTTAATTTAATTTAATTTAATTTAATTTAATTTAATTTAATTTAATTTAATTTAATTTAATTTAATTTAATTTAATTTAATTTAATTTAATTTAATTTAATTTAATTTAATTTAATTTAATTTAATTTAATTTAATTTAATTTAATTTAATTTAATTTAATTTAATTTAATTTAATTTAATTTAATTTAATTTAATTTAATTTAATTTAATTTAATTTAATTTAATTTAATTTAATTTAATTTAATTTAATTTAATTTAATTTAATTTAATTTAATTTAATTTAATTTAATTTAATTTAATTTAATTTAATTTAATTTAATTTAATTTAATTTAATTTAATTTAATTTAATTTAATTTAATTTAATTTAATTTAATTTAATTTAATTTAATTTAATTTAATTTAATTTAATTTAATTTAATTTAATTTAATTTAATTTAATTTAATTTAATTTAATTTAATTTAATTTAATTTAATTTAATTTAATTTAATTTAATTTAATTTAATTTAATTTAATTTAATTTAATTTAATTTAATTTAATTTAATTTAATTTAATTTAATTTAATTTAATTTAATTTAATTTAATTTAATTTAATTTAATTTAATTTAATTTAATTTAATTTAATTTAATTTAATTTAATTTAATTTAATTTAATTTAATTTAATTTAATTTAATTTAATTTAATTTAATTTAATTTAATTTAATTTAATTTAATTTAATTTAATTTAATTTAATTTAATTTAATTTAATTTAATTTAATTTAATTTAATTTAATTTAATTTAATTTAATTTAATTTAATTTAATTTAATTTAATTTAATTTAATTTAATTTAATTTAATTTAATTTAATTTAATTTAATTTAATTTAATTTAATTTAATTTAATTTAATTTAATTTAATTTAATTTAATTTAATTTAATTTAATTTAATTTAATTTAATTTAATTTAATTTAATTTAATTTAATTTAATTTAATTTAATTTAATTTAATTTAATTTAATTTAATTTAATTTAATTTAATTTAATTTAATTTAATTTAATTTAATTTAATTTAATTTAATTTAATTTAATTTAATTTAATTTAATTTAATTTAATTTAATTTAATTTAATTTAATTTAATTTAATTTAATTTAATTTAATTTAATTTAATTTAATTTAATTTAATTTAATTTAATTTAATTTAATTTAATTTAATTTAATTTAATTTAATTTAATTTAATTTAATTTAATTTAATTTAATTTAATTTAATTTAATTTAATTTAATTTAATTTAATTTAATTTAATTTAATTTAATTTAATTTAATTTAATTTAATTTAATTTAATTTAATTTAATTTAATTTAATTTAATTTAATTTAATTTAATTTAATTTAATTTAATTTAATTTAATTTAATTTAATTTAATTTAATTTAATTTAATTTAATTTAATTTAATTTAATTTAATTTAATTTAATTTAATTTAATTTAATTTAATTTAATTTAATTTAATTTAATTTAATTTAATTTAATTTAATTTAATTTAATTTAATTTAATTTAATTTAATTTAATTTAATTTAATTTAATTTAATTTAATTTAATTTAATTTAATTTAATTTAATTTAATTTAATTTAATTTAATTTAATTTAATTTAATTTAATTTAATTTAATTTAATTTAATTTAATTTAATTTAATTTAATTTAATTTAATTTAATTTAATTTAATTTAATTTAATTTAATTTAATTTAATTTAATTTAATTTAATTTAATTTAATTTAATTTAATTTAATTTAATTTAATTTAATTTAATTTAATTTAATTTAATTTAATTTAATTTAATTTAATTTAATTTAATTTAATTTAATTTAATTTAATTTAATTTAATTTAATTTAATTTAATTTAATTTAATTTAATTTAATTTAATTTAATTTAATTTAATTTAATTTAATTTAATTTAATTTAATTTAATTTAATTTAATTTAATTTAATTTAATTTAATTTAATTTAATTTAATTTAATTTAATTTAATTTAATTTAATTTAATTTAATTTAATTTAATTTAATTTAATTTAATTTAATTTAATTTAATTTAATTTAATTTAATTTAATTTAATTTAATTTAATTTAATTTAATTTAATTTAATTTAATTTAATTTAATTTAATTTAATTTAATTTAATTTAATTTAATTTAATTTAATTTAATTTAATTTAATTTAATTTAATTTAATTTAATTTAATTTAATTTAATTTAATTTAATTTAATTTAATTTAATTTAATTTAATTTAATTTAATTTAATTTAATTTAATTTAATTTAATTTAATTTAATTTAATTTAATTTAATTTAATTTAATTTAATTTAATTTAATTTAATTTAATTTAATTTAATTTAATTTAATTTAATTTAATTTAATTTAATTTAATTTAATTTAATTTAATTTAATTTAATTTAATTTAATTTAATTTAATTTAATTTAATTTAATTTAATTTAATTTAATTTAATTTAATTTAATTTAATTTAATTTAATTTAATTTAATTTAATTTAATTTAATTTAATTTAATTTAATTTAATTTAATTTAATTTAATTTAATTTAATTTAATTTAATTTAATTTAATTTAATTTAATTTAATTTAATTTAATTTAATTTAATTTAATTTAATTTAATTTAATTTAATTTAATTTAATTTAATTTAATTTAATTTAATTTAATTTAATTTAATTTAATTTAATTTAATTTAATTTAATTTAATTTAATTTAATTTAATTTAATTTAATTTAATTTAATTTAATTTAATTTAATTTAATTTAATTTAATTTAATTTAATTTAATTTAATTTAATTTAATTTAATTTAATTTAATTTAATTTAATTTAATTTAATTTAATTTAATTTAATTTAATTTAATTTAATTTAATTTAATTTAATTTAATTTAATTTAATTTAATTTAATTTAATTTAATTTAATTTAATTTAATTTAATTTAATTTAATTTAATTTAATTTAATTTAATTTAATTTAATTTAATTTAATTTAATTTAATTTAATTTAATTTAATTTAATTTAATTTAATTTAATTTAATTTAATTTAATTTAATTTAATTTAATTTAATTTAATTTAATTTAATTTAATTTAATTTAATTTAATTTAATTTAATTTAATTTAATTTAATTTAATTTAATTTAATTTAATTTAATTTAATTTAATTTAATTTAATTTAATTTAATTTAATTTAATTTAATTTAATTTAATTTAATTTAATTTAATTTAATTTAATTTAATTTAATTTAATTTAATTTAATTTAATTTAATTTAATTTAATTTAATTTAATTTAATTTAATTTAATTTAATTTAATTTAATTTAATTTAATTTAATTTAATTTAATTTAATTTAATTTAATTTAATTTAATTTAATTTAATTTAATTTAATTTAATTTAATTTAATTTAATTTAATTTAATTTAATTTAATTTAATTTAATTTAATTTAATTTAATTTAATTTAATTTAATTTAATTTAATTTAATTTAATTTAATTTAATTTAATTTAATTTAATTTAATTTAATTTAATTTAATTTAATTTAATTTAATTTAATTTAATTTAATTTAATTTAATTTAATTTAATTTAATTTAATTTAATTTAATTTAATTTAATTTAATTTAATTTAATTTAATTTAATTTAATTTAATTTAATTTAATTTAATTTAATTTAATTTAATTTAATTTAATTTAATTTAATTTAATTTAATTTAATTTAATTTAATTTAATTTAATTTAATTTAATTTAATTTAATTTAATTTAATTTAATTTAATTTAATTTAATTTAATTTAATTTAATTTAATTTAATTTAATTTAATTTAATTTAATTTAATTTAATTTAATTTAATTTAATTTAATTTAATTTAATTTAATTTAATTTAATTTAATTTAATTTAATTTAATTTAATTTAATTTAATTTAATTTAATTTAATTTAATTTAATTTAATTTAATTTAATTTAATTTAATTTAATTTAATTTAATTTAATTTAATTTAATTTAATTTAATTTAATTTAATTTAATTTAATTTAATTTAATTTAATTTAATTTAATTTAATTTAATTTAATTTAATTTAATTTAATTTGATTTAATTTAATTTAATTTAATTTAATTTAATTTAATTTAATTTATTTTAATTTAATTTAATTTAATTTAATTTAATTTGATTTAATTTAATTTAATTTAATTTAATTTAATTTAATTTAATTTAATTTAATTTAATTTAATTTAATTTAATTTAATTTAATTTAATTTAATTTAATTTAATTTAATTTAATTTAATTTAATTTAATTTAATTTAATTTAATTTAATTTAATTTAATTTAATTTAATTTAATTTAATTTAATTTAATTTAATTTAATTTAATTTAATTTAATTTAATTTAATTTAATTTAATTTAATTTAATTTAATTTAATTTAATTTAATTTAATTTAATTTAATTTAATTTAATTTAATTTAATTTAATTTAATTTAATTTAATTTAATTTAATTTAATTTAATTTAATTTAATTTAATTTAATTTAATTTAATTTAATTTAATTTAATTTAATTTAATTTAATTTAATTTAATTTAATTTAATTTGATTTAATTTAATTGAATTTAATTTAATTGAATTGAATTGAATTGAATTGAATTGAATTGAATTGAATTGAATTGAATTGAATTGAATTGAATTGAATTGAATTGAATTGAATTGAATTTAATTTAATTTAATTTAATTTAATTTAATTTAATTTAATTTAATTTAATTTAATTTAATTTAATTTAATTTAATTTAATTAAATTTAATTTAATTTAATTTAATTTAATTTATTTTAATTTATTTTAATTTAATTTAATTTATTTTAATTTAATTTAATTTAATTTAATTTAATTTAATTTAATTTAATTTAATTTAATTTAATTTAATTTAATTTAATTTAATTTAATTTAATTTAATTTAATTTAATTTAATTTAATTTAATTTAATTTAATTTAATTTAATTTAATTTAATTTAATTTAATTTAATTTAATTTAATTTAATTTAATTTAATTTAATTTAATTTAATTTAATTTAATTTAATTTAATTTAATTTAATTTAATTTAATTTAATTTAATTTAATTTAATTTAATTTAATTTAATTTAATTTAATTTAATTTAATTTAATTTAATTTAATTTAATTTAATTTAATTTAATTTAATTTAATTTAATTTAATTTAATTTAATTTAATTTAATTTAATTTAATTTAATTTAATTTAATTTAATTTAATTTAATTTAATTTAATTTAATTTAATTTAATTTAATTTAATTTAATTTAATTTAATTTAATTTAATTTAATTTAATTTAATTTAATTTAATTTAATTTAATTTAATTTAATTTAATTTAATTTAATTTAATTTAATTTAATTTAATTTAATTTAATTTAATTTAATTTAATTTAATTTAATTTAATTTAATTTAATTTAATTTAATTTAATTTAATTTAATTTAATTTAATTTAATTTAATTTAATTTAATTTAATTTAATTTAATTTAATTTAATTTAATTTAATTTAATTTAATTTAATTTAATTTAATTTAATTTAATTTAATTTAATTTAATTTAATTTAATTTAATTTAATTTAATTTAATTTAATTTAATTTAATTTAATTTAATTTAATTTAATTTAATTTAATTTAATTTAATTTAATTTAATTTAATTTAATTTAATTTAATTTAATTTAATTTAATTTAATTTAATTTAATTTAATTTAATTTAATTTAATTTAATTTAATTTAATTTAATTTAATTTAATTTAATTTAATTTAATTTAATTTAATTTAATTTAATTTAATTTAATTTAATTTAATTTAATTTAATTTAATTTAATTTAATTTAATTTAATTTAATTTAATTTAATTTAATTTAATTTAATTTAATTTAATTTAATTTAATTTAATTTAATTTAATTTAATTTAATTTAATTTAATTTAATTTAATTTAATTTAATTTAATTTAATTTAATTTAATTTAATTTAATTTAATTTAATTTAATTTAATTTAATTTAATTTAATTTAATTTAATTTAATTTAATTTAATTTAATTTAATTTAATTTAATTTAATTTAATTTAATTTAATTTAATTTAATTTAATTTAATTTAATTTAATTTAATTTAATTTAATTTAATTTAATTTAATTTAATTTAATTTAATTTAATTTAATTTAATTTAATTTAATTTAATTTAATTTAATTTAATTTAATTTAATTTAATTTAATTTAATTTAATTTAATTTAATTTAATTTAATTTAATTTAATTTAATTTAATTTAATTTAATTTAATTTAATTTAATTTAATTTAATTTAATTTAATTTAATTTAATTTAATTTAATTTAATTTAATTTAATTTAATTTAATTTAATTTAATTTAATTTAATTTAATTTAATTTAATTTAATTTAATTTAATTTAATTTAATTTAATTTAATTTAATTTAATTTAATTTAATTTAATTTAATTTAATTTAATTTAATTTAATTTAATTTAATTTAATTTAATTTAATTTAATTTAATTTAATTTAATTTAATTTAATTTAATTTAATTTAATTTAATTTAATTTAATTTAATTTAATTTAATTTAATTTAATTTAATGTAATTAAATAGCCTAAAGTGATAGTGACAGTTGGTCACCGAACGAACTTAATAACCTTATCCAAAAGGCAGCAAGGGTGAAAATTGGTCCCCGAAAGCTGAAGCTAATCTTTGTGAGAATGGCTACTTGTCCAACATAATATTATTAATCTTTTGTTTATGTACAAGATGGAACGTTAACTTCTAGTCCTCATTCCCCAAATCTGCACAAAAGTCCAACGGTCTAGAATAGAATCGCGAAATAGAGAATTATTGCCAACCTCTCTGTTCTTAAAACTTTTATCACAAATAATTATATACAGATGTCTTACGCCCATAGAAAAAAGTGTCATATGAAACTGAAAATCCATATTTCAAGAAGCTTTTAGCAAAGCTCTTTTCAAGGAATTATTTAGAGATCTGTATGCAGTGCTTTTTCTCTTCAAAATCTGTGTTCTCTCAACTCAACCAAAAAACATTTTTTTCTTGTTTTCATGCTTCTGTCTGTTTTTTTTGGTACACTTTATTTCAATCCAACGTCCCTCCACAATTTTAAAGTAAATTTGATATGGAGATAGATTTATTTTTATTTTTTTTTTTTATTTAATTTTTATTTTATTTATACAATTTTTCACATAAATACAATATAAAAAATTAAAAAATACAAAAAAGATATGACATTATGTACTTTAAAATAAAATAGTGTTAAATGTCCATTTCAAATAATTAAAGTTTACAAAAAATTAATAATGGGTGGGGCGGCCCTTCTGAATAAATTGAAATCTAAACAAAATAAATAATATGAAGCAAAAAAGAGAAAGCAAAATCCAAAAACAAATAAGAATAAATTACTTAAAATATAAGGATAAAATCATTAAATTGAAGTTTGAGAGTTATTTTTATTTATATAAATTTTATTTTACAATTTTTTTTTTTTTGTAAGATTTTTAAAATATATTTTCTATGCAGTTGAAATCTAAACTGAGAAACCAGATTTTAAGCTGTTTTAAAAATAAAGATGGTGATCTAGCTGATCTTAATGAAAATGGAAGTTTGTTAAAAATTCGACAAGATGTTATAGTACAGGGTGGCGCACCAATTGTGCTACAATAAGAAATTCAAATAACTTTTTTTTTAATCGATGTATTTCATTTATTTTTTTTTATTGGTTAGAAAATTAAATTTTATTTTAAATAGTTAGTTGTTTTTAAAGATTATAGACCGCAAATGACCTCCACGCTGTCCCACGCATATGCGGCACCTGGTCAAAAAATTATTCATTGCGGCCTGAGGAGTTGAAGTTGGGATCGCCTCAATTATTGTCGTTATGGACTGCTTTAATTCAGTTAAATTCCTGGGCTTCGTTTTATACACCTCTTGCTTGACATAACCCCATAAAAAGAAGTCTGGTGCAGTCAGGTCAGGTGACCTTGGGGGCCAGCGAAGAGTGGAGTTCCTAGAAATTAATTTGTTTGCGAATTTTTTGTTTAGCTCCGCCATAACTGGTCTGGCTATATGTGCAGTTGCTCCATCTTGCTGATACCAAACGCTGTTGAATGGTATACGTCTTCGGCGCAGTTCTGGGTAAAAAAACTCCTTCAACATCTTTAAATAACGGTTCCCATTGACAGTAACGGTTACACCGTTTTCTTCAAAGAAGTACGGCCCGACAATACACCTTGATGAAACTGCGCACCACACAGTGACTCGTTCTGGGTGCAGTTCCGTCTCATGGAGAATTTCTGGATTAGACTCATTCCATATACGGCAATTTTGCTTGTTTACATTGCCGTTAAGATCAAAATGGGCCTCATCAGACATGAACAAACAATTGATCAATGTGTTGTCTTCTTCGGCCATTGATATCATTTTTTGGCAAAATTCCAGGCGAACAGGCAAATCCTGAGGGTTTAACTTGCTAGTAATTTGGACTTTGTACGGAAACAAGTTTAAATCGTCATGAAGTATCCGTTGTAATGACCGTCTACTAATTCCAATTTGCCCCGATAAGTTTCGGGTCGAAACGTTCGGATTGGCCTGTATTGCAGATGCTACTGCTGCGATTGTATCCTGAACCCGAACATTGGCATCTCGATGGTACGGCCTTCGTGTGATGCTTCCAGATTCGGCAAACATGTTTACAAACCTCATAATGGTCCATCTACTCGGGGGATTACCGCCAAACTCCCGCCTAAATTCCCTTTGGACGGAACTGACGGACTGCAAAGCATGGTACCGTTGCACTATCCAAATTCTTTTCTCCGTATCCCAAGCATCCATTTTTATAAATCTAAATAGTAACCTACAAAATAAAAAAAAAAATAAGCCGATTACTCACACAGAAAAAAAGTTATTACGTTTTATTTTTGTAGCACGATTCGTGCGCCACCCAATAGTTTTTAAAAGCAGTTGTGCGGAAGGATGGTATACTTACTAAATAACTAAAGTTATTTCTAAGATTGTAACTGTCCAAAATTCTAAAATTAAGATTACCAAATTTAGCAAAGAAAGCATAAAGCACTTTAAATTAATAAAGATGACGGATTGGAAGAATGTTCAAATCCCGAAACAGCGGTAAACTGTGATGGAGACGATTTTGTTTGCAAATTTGTCTCACTATATATTTTTGGAGGATCAATAACGGTTGAATCTTATTAAAGTAAGTTCCACCCCAGCAGCAGATACCATACTCCAATTTCGAGTGAAAAATGCCATAATATATTGTGGTTAGTAATTTAGAAGAACACACACATTTCAAATAGAAAAAATGTCTTAAAGCAATGCGAAAATATTTTCTTAGCTCTTCAACATGATTAGAAAAAGACAATTTAGAGTTTATGACTACACCTAAATACTTGAACTCATCAACTTTTTCAATTAAAAAGCATTTACTGCTACAATTAAGATAGCTAAAATAAGTTGTTGTTGAGTCACAAGCACAGTTGGTAAGTTTAAATTTTGTACACTCTGGTGCATGGTAGATAATATCAACATCATATGAAAATGTGATCCCTAAGCTGAAAAACATAATTTTTGTTTTAGAACTAATAACTAGTTTATGCTTAGCAAACCATACTCTTAACAAATTAAGATCCCAGTATATGTCAGAAACAAGCTCTAACAGACTGCCTGAACCATAGGCACATCCTATATCATCAGCAAAAGCTGTAAGAGTACCTTTAAAATTTTGTTTGAAAAGGGAATTAATATAAATAAGGAAAAGTATAGGCCCTAAGACAGATCCTTGCGGTACACCTATATTCATATATCTGACATCACTTCTAATATCATTTATTTTCACTCTTTGAGACCTGTTATTTAAATAGGATTTAAACCAATCAAATATGAATCCCCGAAAACCCGCTTTAAAGATTTTGTCAAGCTAAATTTCTTATATTGGGCAAGAAAAAAAGTCATGTGTGTTGTGTATTCTGATTGTATGGTTTGGTATTTTTTTTTGTGTATCCATGAAGGAATATTTTTGCAATTGTGTCCCATGAAGACTTCCTTGACGTCGCGGTCGCGTTGCATGAAGTCAAGGAATAAAGAAATCAGTGATTATGATGAGTTTTTAATTTTAAGATTTTTGTGACTGTTACAGGTGTCTACTTTTGTTATTCACAAGTGCGCTTGAGATTTTTATTTATTAAATGCCTCTTATAGGATATGAGGAAACTTATTAAATTCCGTAGATGATTTATTTAAAATAAAGTGGTCAAATAAATGCAAACCTTTTACAATTTTATTCTTAGGTTTGTCGTAGGTGTCTGGTGTGAACACAGGTACAGGTTTGTTGATACTTTTACTGCAATTCTTGGATAATATAAACAAATAGGTAGGTAAGGTACCTACATATGTAGGTATATCTAGAAAAAAATAACAAAAAATATATTATTCGAGATTTTTTTTGTTACTTAAGGAGTTTCAGCTCAAAAAAAAACTCATTTTAGGTAGGTAGTAGGTACTTAGATATATTCAGTTTATTATGCAATTTATTTTTCTGGACTACCTATCTGTGGCTTCACTTGTAAATTAGTTGTCGCACTTCGAGCTCTATGAATATTACGCAATGTACCTATTGTTTCGACAAACGAACCTTTTTTAAAAATAAATTGAATTTTAGAATTATATAAAATAATGAATTAAACTTTGAATTTAAAACTATTACATTTGCTTAAATTTACTATTGTGAACTATATTTATTGGTATAAAATTCAAATATCCCGCCCATCCGGCCATATTTAATTTTAAAATATAAAAAGAAGAAGAAGAAGAGAAAGAAAAGGATAATAAAATGGCCACTCAAAAGTACCGCAGTATTTTTCTAATTTTTAAAAGTATTAACTTTTACAGCTCAAGTAAGAGCTAGTTTACATGAAAGCTTGTAAATTTTCATGGCGCCCGAGCAGGGACAAGTTTAATTTAATAATTTGTTGCATATTAGAATCAAATTCGCGAAGTGATCGATATACATACGTATACTGCATATACATACTGTATACAGGATATATTGCTGCAAACATCGCCTAAGCTAAAGGCAACAACAAGCACACAGCAAAAAGAGCTCCAAAGTCACCCCAATGTCAGAGGACAAAAGTCCAAGGGAAGTCGACACGGAAACTGAGGTATCCACAAAAACTGAAAGTTCAAATATTTAATTGATTGCAAAAAATTGCAACATTTTTGTTCAATAAATTATTAAAACTTTAATTGATTTAATTAATTGCAAAAAATTGCTAATTAAAAAAAAATTGTTAATTAAAACAACAATACAACTTTCAGTTTTTGTCATTTCTTTGCTATATACACATACATATATTTTGGTGAAACAAACAAAAGTGCGGTTTTTTATTTTTATTTAAAATTTATTGCCATTGAATTTATAAAAGTGACTACATTATCTTAAATTTAATTAATCAAAAAGTAAAATTGAATTGCATCTCGATCTGCTGCTGCGCCGCCGCCGCTGTCACCGACCGTCGTACATGTCGATTATTGTTTTGAGTAAACACACTACATTAACTTCGTAAAAATTGTTCGGAACTTTACGTTCATAAAATTGAATACGCGATTTATTAATTAAACAATAAAATTTGCGAATTATTAATTTCATTTAATTAAATAAAACAATTTGTGTAAATTCAACCAAACTAGTATAGGTGAAATTTGTTTACAATTTGTTTTGACATTTCACTTGACAGTTCGTTCAGTTGATACTCTCTTTCGTTAAGCTCTCTGCTGTCAAGAGTGGTCGTGTTCAGTGACACAAAATAATTTTCAAATTTATTGTACGAAGAGTGTGTTCAGCAAAATATTTATAAAAAATATTTTATTTTTTTTCTCGTTTCAAATAATTTCGATTTAAAGTAAACAACTTTCGGCAATTTGCACATAAATAGTTTTTTGAAATTATTTTATTTTTCGAGGAATCTCGTATAGAAATAAACTAATTTTCTTACGATTTTCCAATTTCTTAAAATCAAAAACTGAAGTGCAAACTAAATAGTTTCTGGATAAACTAATTCCAAGAAATAAATTATTTTTTCGAAAGTTAATAAATAAAATAAATTAATAATGACGGGCCAGAAACGGCAGCAATCACCTAAGAAAAGCACAGATCTCGAACATTAAGTTCATCTGCGATTACAAATTAAAAATAATATAATTCGCATTAAAACGGGTCTTGAAGAAAAAACTTTATCGTTAAATCCAATCGAATTAGAATGTCGATTAGATATTTTAAATTCATACATTGACCAATTAATGAATTGTCAGTCGGAAATAGAATCAGCTGATCGTACCGATGATTCCCACGGTGAATTGGAAGACATTTGCGTTGGTGCTAAAGCACTACTTATTTCACATGTCAATAAAAGACGAAAGTCGAGTGTAGTTGACTATTTCTTTAGCAACCCACACCATTCACGACTTCCAAAAATGTCTTTACCTAAATTCATCGGAAAATACTCAGAGTATAAAAATTTTATCAGCCAATGATCCAATGCTTCCAGATATTGAAAAGTTCAATCATTTAATTTCCTGTTTATCAGGTGCAGCTTTAGGAACAGTTAAGGCTTTCCAAATAACAGAACAAAACTATCCAAAAGCATTAGCGAGTTTAAAGAAAGTCTACGACAAAAATTGTTTAATCTTTTTCGACAATGTTTCAACACTTTTCGAATTAAAAGAAATTTCCAAACCATCCGCGTGGGAGATGAAAAGAATATAACAAACGCGATCATAATACATTTAGTTATGTCAAAGGTGGATACAATCACAAGGTCAAAATGGGAAGAACAATTAGATTTCAATACTCTTCCTTTATGGAAAGATTGTGAAGAAGCTCTTAATAAAAGATATCACCATCTTTCTGCTGAAGAAGCTTCAAGTGCAAAGTTCAAATCTTCCGATAAGCAATCCAAACCTAACCAAGATTCAAGTCGTTCCAGAAATCAAAAGTCTTCATTTGCTTGTGTAAACTCGCGAAAAAATAAATCTAAATGCAAATATTGCAAATCAAACGACCATTACATAACGACGTGTCAAAATTTTACTTTATTGCCTGTCCAGCAAAGATTCGAATATGCTAAAGGTGTTCCAATTTGCATTAACTGCCTTCGAAAAGGACACACAGTTTCGAAATGCAAAATGAGTCGATGCAGCGTTTGCAATCGATCTCATCACACATTACTGCACCAGTACGAAGCAACTTTTACTAGTTCACCGACACAAGTATCAACAAGTTTTCAAGCTATGCATGCCTCTGTTTCGACTGATAAAGTTTTTCTTGCCACTGCAATTGTGCAAATAAAGGGCAGTTCTGGAGAATATATGCCAGCTCGAGCATTACTTCATTCTGGCTCTCAATTAGACTTCTTTACAGAAGAATTAGCCCAAAGATTAAAACTTCGAAAGGAAGAAAAACGTTTGAATCTGCTTGGCATTGGAAAGGCAAGTACTACAGTAAATAAAAAAGTACATGGAGAAGGAAATCAAGATTTAATGATCATTCGTTTTCTGCTGATTATTGGGTAATGAACTCAATATCTTCGTATCAGCCGGATCAAGCAATAAATACTTCCGATTGGAATATTCCTTCCAACATTCAACTAGCTGATCCGTATTTCAATAAGCCACAAAAAATTGACCTACTTATTGGAGCAGACACATTTTTTGAATTGTTTTCCGTTGGTCAAATTAAACAAGGTCCCGAATTTCCAACTATTCAAAAGACACTTCTTGGGTGGGTAATATCTGGGAAATACCCCAAGGGTACAAATAAAAATACCAAGCATTGCAATCTGGTATGCCAGTCTGAAGATTTATCAGATTTAGAAGAAAAGATACCAAAACTTTGGTTATTGGAAGAAATTCCTGGAGAAACAAAAGTATTTAACTCCAGAACAACAATTGTGTGAAAAACACTTTGTTGAAAATACAAAACTTTTGCCGATAGGTCGTTTTGAGGTAAAACTTCCCTTCAAATTATCCTCAAACTCGCTTGGAACATCATTCGAAACAGCCAAACGCAGATTTCTCGCACTTGAGCGAAAACTATCCAAAGATAGCAATTTGAGAGGCATGTATATGGATTTCATGAAAGAATACATTGCGTTGGGTCATATGTCATCAACAAGTAATGAAATCCCAAATGGCCCGCACTATTTATTTCCACATCAGTGTGTTTTGCGACCGCAAAGTACAAGTACAAAGTTGAAAGTTTTTTTCGACGCCTCAAGTCGAACTTCTTCTCAACTATCACTGAATGACACCTTGATGGTTGGGCCAACCATTCAAGAGGAGCTATTTTCGACGTTGCTCCGTTTTCGTACCCACAAATATGCCATTACGGCTGATATTACGAAAATGTACCGGCAAGTTCTTGTTGCTGAAGAGCACACGAAATACCAGCTCATAGTGTGGAGGCAGCATCCGTCCCAACCATTACAAATCTTTCGATTAAACACTGTTACGTATGGTACGTCTCCGGCGCCATTTTTAGCGATACGGTGTTTAAAGATGTTGGGCGATGCTAACGAGTCTTCTTTCCCCACGGGGTCAGATGTAATTCGAAAAGATTTTTACGTTGATGATCTCTTAACTGGTGCCGATAATCTCGAAACACTTAAAATAATGAAATTTGAGATTCAAGAAATCCTCAATTAGCCAAATGGTTTTCAAATCATCCAGAGTATCTTAATACGGAGAGTTCTGAAAAATCAATTAACTTTAATGATTCAGACTACACAAAAACTCTGGGAATTTGTTGGCACCCTAAAGAAGATACATTTAGCTTCAATTTGGACAATAATTTCCATGATCTACGAGCTACTAAGAGAAACATACTATCAGTTTCCGCTCGTCTTTTCGATCCTCTTGGTTTGTTATGCCCCATATTAACCAAAGCAAAAATTTTATTACAAGAGCTTTGGATTGCAAAAATTGATTGGGATGAGTCGATTCCATTGCGCCTTGATACAAGTTGGCAAAATTTCAAAACTAATTTATCTCAACTTGGCGAGATAAAACTACCAAGATTTGTCGAAACTCATTTGAACGCAAAAAATCAAGTTCATGGGTTTGCCGATGCTTCAACAAGAGCTTACGGTTGTTGTATTTACATCCGAAGCCAAAGCACGGCCGGTATCAAGTCGACGCTATTAATTGCAAAGTCTAGGGTGGCCCCTTTGAAAACGAAATCGATCCCTCGATTAGAACTTTGCGCAGCGCATACTCTTGTTAAGTTATGGACAAGAGTAGAGGCAATGTTGAGTCTTGACGTCGAACAAGTTATTTTCTGGACCGATTCCGAAATAACTTTGCATTGGATAAAAACACATCCATCAACGCTTACAACCTTTGTTGCAAATCGAGTGTCCGACATCGAAGAGTGGACACAAAATTATAATGGAGACATATATCAACAAAACAAAATCCAGCAGACATTCTGTCAAGAGGCTGTAATGTTGAAGAAATTAATGCGTCAATTTGGTTCAAAGGTCCACAGTTCTTATTGAACGAACAATCATCATGGTCGGTCATTTCGCATTTTGAGTTGTCTCCAGAAGATGAAGCTTTAGAGAAACGTAAAACAAATATGGTTCTAAAAGCAGTAGAAAAACCTCGAATTAAACTTCTAGATTTTATAGAAGAAGAATCCTCATATACCGACCTCATTACTACGTTTACTTATATAATGCGATTCTTTAAAATATCAAAAAACAAAACAGAAAAAATATTTGAAGAATTGCAAACGGCAAAAGGGAGGAACTTGGCGTTTCTAAGAATAGTTGAAATCGTCCAAAGTTATGAGTTCCCAGAAGAAATTCAAAAACTTCGTAAGAAAATAACTCTTCAAAATAGTATTCAAAAACTTAATCCGTTTATTCATGATTTTCAAGACAACGAATTTTCATTTTCGCTGATTCGTGTAGGTGGTCATCTTTTGAACGCCCAAATTGAATATGATGCAAAATTCCCACTTTTGTTAACGAAAAATTCACCATTTGTAAAAACGTACTTAACGTATTTGCATCGAAAAAATTGCCATGCCGGACCTCAAGCTATCGTGGCATTGCTTCGTGAAAAGATTTGGCTAATAAATGCCAAAGAAGCTTGCCAAAAGGTTGTGCGACAATGTATAAATTGTTTCAAGTATAAACCAAAATTACTTTCTCAAATTATGGGTAATCTACCAGCGGATCGATTGCGAGCGCAACGACCCTTCTTAGTATGTGGCGTAGATTTCTGTGGCCCGGTAACTACCACTCTTAAAATTCGTGGTCGGCCACCGAATAAGACATATATCTGCGTTTTTGTTTGTTTCGCCTCCAAAGCTGAACATATTGAATTAGCTTCTAATTTGTCGTCTGAATGTTTTATTCTCGCCCTTAAAAGGTTTATTTATCGCCGAGGACTTCCGAGGACGATCTACTGCGACAACGGGACGAATTTTGTCGGAGCCCAGACGATCCTGAGGGAAATTCGAGAGAAGTTAAAAGAAGGCGCAGAAGCTGTTCACCGATACGCAGCAGAGGAGGGCTTCAGCTTCGCCTTGATACCGCCCAGGGCACCGCATTTGCTTGGCCTACAAACGCGATCCAAGTGGGTACAGCAGCAGCCCAATCTCGTCGTGGGCAAACTCGTCCTTATCCACGAGGACAACTCACCTCCTCAGCGGTGGAAAACAGGGCAAGTGATAGGGGTCGTCGAAGGGCAGGACGGCAAGGTCATGGTCGCCGACGTCAAAACTGCCAACGGCGTGCTTAGACGCCTAATAGTCAAGCTGGCCCCCCTTCCTGATGAAGACTTTTTTAAAAATAAATTGAATTTAGAATTATATAAAATAATGAATTAAACTTTGAATTTAAAACTATTACATTTGCTTAAATTTACTATTGTGAACTATATTTATTGGTATAAAATTCAAATATCCCGCCCATCCGGCCATATTTAATTTTAAAATATAAAAAGAAGAAGAAGAAGAGAAAGAAAAGGATAGTAAAATGGCCACTCAAAAGTACCGCACTTAAAGCACGTCTTTTTATTTTTCGCAAAGTTAAAATTATTTTTCTAATTTTTAAAAGTATTAACTTTTACAGCTCAAGTAAGAGCTAATTTACATAAAAGCTTGTAAATTTTCACCTATAATCCGACTTTTCAAGATTTTCATTTTTAAAATTATAAATTTTGTGAAATCGAATTTTTGACTTAAAAGTTAAAAATTTAAGAAAATAAATCTTAATTGAAATTCTGTGCGTTTTACAAAACAAAAAAGTAAGTAATCTAGGTATGTATTTATTTTTGAGACATTGGTTACAAACACGAACCACAGTTTCAAAAATTAATATATAGGTATATCTAGATTTTTGCTTTTGAGTTTTTTTTTTTAGATTTTTGTATTTCTAGATCTTTTTTTTTAGATTTTTTCAATTCTAGTTTTTTTCTATCGAAAATTTTACTTTCGAGATTTTTGCTTTCTAGAATCTAGATTATTGCTTTCTAGATATCGTGGTAGGTAGCTATACCAAATTTTTAGGTTGTTTTCATATTCGTCCATTGAAATGTTACATTGGCCTCGCATTTAGTATAGGACAAGGTTTTTTTTAATCAATATGAGCCATTTGGCCGCCATATTGAAAAAGGGGAAAGAACCCCTTTTCACAATATCTTGAGAAATACAGCTCTGACAAAAAAAATTATAGACCTTTTTGGTAGAGAATTTAATTCTTTACAATTTTGGTTCAGAGATTTTTTACCGTTCAATTGAAAATAAAAAATATATAGCCAATAATCGACGAACATTTTCAAAAAAACTTACTTTAAAGGGTAATAACTTTTTTCTAGCAGTTTTATTGAAAAAAACACTGGAGATGTTTATGGTAGATAATTTTATTGCGAACATTACCCATATAACCCAGTTTTCAAATTCCATCATTCTACAATGGGTTCACACCAAGAAGTAACCATTTTTATATTGTTTTTGTTTTTTTTTAAACTGGGTGATGGGTATAAGGTGCACCAAGAAGCTAGAGCAAGTAGGTTGGGTTAAGACAAGAAAAAAATCGTACATGAGGGGGGTCTCTTTTCCCCCGGGAGGGGCAATTTTCTAAAAAAAATGACAAAACAGAAAAAAAATTATTTAAAAAAACGGTTAAACTTACAATGCCATGCTATACCTTTTTGGAAAGCCAGAAATCTCTTCTTTAATCTTTATTTTAAATTAAGTTGTGTTAATGAATAGTTTTTGAAAAACTAATTTTCAAACTCAAAATTTTTTATTTCAAACAAATTTTTTTTCAAAATTTTATGTGATTAAGTATAATTTTTGTTTTCAAAATTTAATGCTTTTATTAATTTTAAATAAAAAACAGAAGACTGGATACTAAAATGAAACTTATTTCTTGAGAAATTAAAAAAAAAAAAGTTTGAGTAATTTTTTCCAAAAAGGTGAAATCTAGTTAATCAAGTTAATTTTTTTTTTAATATTTGCTTAAAACCGTATGGTATGAAATAAAAAAATAAAAAAGGGATAATCCACTAATTTAATAATTGACCTAAGCAGATAAAACTTGGGAAAAGCAAAAAAAAAGTGTTTTTAATTTTTTCTCAACAACTAAGATACATTTTAGCATCCGTACTTCTCTTCTTTTTTTTTTCTCAACAACTAAGATACATTTTAGCATTCGGTTTTCTGTTTTTTATTGAAAATTAATAAGAGCATTGAATTTTGAAAACAAAAATTATACTAAATCACATAAAATTTAAAAAAAAAAATTGTTTGAAATTTAAAAAAAAAATTTTTTTTTTAAATTTCGAATTGGAAAAATATTTTTTCAAAAACTATTCACTAACACAACTTAATTTAAAATAAAGATTAAGAAGAGATTTCAGGCTTTCCAAAAAGGTATACATGGGATTGTTAGTTTAACATTTGTTTTTCAATATTTTTTTTCCGTTTTAGGTCAATTTTTTAGAAAATTGCCCCTTCCGCCTAAACGGGGGAAAATAGACCCCCCTTCCATACGATTTTTTTTTTTCCTAAGTTCAACCTACACGTTCATCTTTTTTTCACACCTTATGCAAATCACCCTGTATAGTAAAAGCGGCTTTAGCACCTGAACTATTCCATTTGTCGATATTTTCTACTGATATTTTTTTACAAGGGGATTGTGATAAAAACTTTTTAGTTGTTATCCAAATTTCTGAAATTTGTAATCTTTTTTTAAATTTAGAATGTCAAAAAATCGATTTTATCAATCCCTATACAACTTCATATTGTTAAAAATACCTTAAAAATCCTCTAAAATGTTACTCAATAGGTACTCAACATAAAGGATCCAATCAGTTATCCAAATTATAAGCAATGCTTACATGAAAATGAATTTGAGTTCAATTTACTTTACAGAGCGGAATGTAAGAAAATTTAACTTCAAAACTAAAAGATCTTTCCAAATCCGCGAACTACTACCTGTACCTACCCACAATAAAAAAAAACAACATAAAAAAAACCAACCGTACAAAGAAGCCAGACCAAACGTCAGCGTACACAATAATACAACAACAACATCAATAGAATAAACGAAGGCCACGAAACGCAAAAAATAAAAATAACAATATGTTTCTTTTTTTTTGTTAGCGACAATTTTGATGAGAATAAGAGAGCCGTTTCTCTGTAAATATTATCGAACAGTGAAACCTTAAAAAGCATTCGGTCGGCTGAAAAAATCTCTTCTTCTTATGAAATCTACTTTTAAAAGCTCTTTGTTGGCTGGAATTTGACAGCCGAAAAAATTTTTGAAGACATAATTTTGTATGGAGGTGAGACGTCTGTATATAATTATTTGTGCTTTTATCCTGAATCTAGCTTTTCACCAATTTTAGTTGATAGTTTTTTATTAGGAGGGGACAAATGCACGCGAAAAAAATTTGATTTCTTTTCTGTTTTTCTAAACTTTTCTTTCCCAAAGTTGAATTATACCAGAAGTCGGCGAATTCACGGTGCTTCAACTGGGGTATAAAGTGCGAGTAGGAAAGGCTGCTGGGTTTGAACTGCGTGGGCTCACTCACGCCAATATCCTGAGTGTTGTTGAGTAATGACGCAACCGAAACCCTCGTCACTGACTGGCCAAAAGTGCTAGGGAATTTGAAAAAAGAAGAAGTCGTCTAGGCAAGGTGAAAGCTTGGAAGATCACTTTTTACCCGTATTTAGAAGGAACTACAAGTTCTGAGAAAAATTTGAAAAAAAGAAAAGAAATTTAAGTGTCCGAGACCCGAGTTGAGGAATTTTAAATTTTGGCAAAACAAAAAAAGGTTGTTAAGAATTGTCCAGAATAGTGGAAAATTGGTGGAAAATTACAAAAAAGCAAGAGGTCAATTTCATCGAGAAAGGAGGGATTGGCAATTTTGTGAAACAGATAAGTATAGTTATCTGTGTTTTGGTAAACTTTAATAATTTTGCGTTTTACTTTTGATTTCGAAAATGAAAGGAATTTCGAAATTACCGTTTGACTTATTGCTATCGTAAAATTCAGATATTGCGGAACCCGTGGGCCGTGACCCGTTTCATAACATTTGTTCTTCTTTCAGGAAAAAGCGTTAGCATCTTTTAGCATTATTCTCTTAATTATTTGTCTAACTCTCTTCTAAAATATCTTGGGTTTTAGCCCAACTTAATTGCAAGGTTTCCCAAGCAAGTTTAACTTGAGTAAATCATTTTAAATTCCTATTCAGAATAAAAACATAATCTTTTCTTTGTAAAATATTTTCACCGTGCGTCAGTTTCACTCCGAAGGTTTGTAATTTTTTTTTCAAAAAAAATTACTGGCGCCTTTTATCTTTTTTTCAGATACGTCAATGTACAAATATATTAATATAATTATAAATTATTATCACTTTGATTAATTTCGTCAATCAATTTAATACTTTTTTTTAGCCTACAATAAAAGTTTTAAAAAGTGAACCCACCCCTTTGCTGAGCCTAACCGTGGTGGCAGCACTTTTTTGTTTTTTATTTTTGTTAAAACGTTTGTTCTCTGTCGGTCGGTCGTGAAATAGTTTAAATTAAAAGAAAATCGTAAAACGCGAATTAAAAGTGTAAAAACTGGTTGTAGTAAAGGGTAAAAATAACAATGAGAATCAATTCAAGGCAGCAAAACCCAAGCACCTCAAAAATTAAAAAAACATCAAGTTAGCTGGTTCTTGCAATCAGGTGACGATTTTATATCTGTTAGGGTGGCTCTTATTTTCAAAATGTCGGAAACTATTTTACGTTCTCCCCTGAAAGTGATCAGAGATCACCAAATTTTGCACACATCTTAAGTACTATTAAGGATATAAAATTCAATTCCTCCCAAGAGACATGGTTAAAAAAAACATTTCTATATATTTGCTGGCTGGAATTCGATCCCAATAATAGACCTTCATCATGACTATACGTTAGCCGCTCTAAAAAGAATTACATAATGTTTTTGTATGTAGGTACATTGTACAAATGGGGGTGGGGGAGTTTACAAGTCCTTGGCGCCAATTTTCAACAACTGTTTTCGGAAAAAATTTAATTTCTTCATTCTGAAACCAGGCAAGACATAGCCAGGATAGGCCTGACCTGTTCTGGAAACTGGCCAATCGGAGAGCATGCGGCGAAGCTGGGCATCCTCCACACTTCCCTCTGTCATAGCTATGGGGAACACCAAAGAAAATAGTCACGTTTTTTGGGCATTCCCCTGACACGTTTTTTAAATTTTTTAGGACAAAAAATAATGGTGCCTGCAATACAAATTTGGTAAGCCAATCATATTTTTCTCAAAAACGTGCCAACAATAAGCAACCTAAAAAAAAAACAAATTCAGCCATTTTTTTTTAACAAAAATTCCGAAAAATGGTTATAAATGACACCACCCATAGAACCGTTTATTTGATTTGCTTTTGGCGGAGCAAAATCGAATGGTCACCTCAAAGTGGTGCCTGCTGGATAACCTAGAAGGTGAACTAACCACGAGCGAAATCACCTTCTCAGGAATTAGGGGTAAAAGATTAGATATCGCCCTGAAGAACCAGCTCCCAACAAATCCAAGAGCGTCTGACGCATATTGTGCGGCTTATTGGTCAGCGTCTGATCCCAGAGGGATGGCTGAATTTAAACTATGAGTAGAAGAAGTAACAGCTATTTATGTTAAAAAAAAGTAAAGTAACAAACAAACTGATGTAAAAAAAAAAACAGATTAAATACCCCAGGTGGCAAACCAGTAAAACTGGCAAATTCGTTCTCTTCGGAGACCGGGCCTAAGGATTCCGGGGGGAGGACCATTTATTGCTACAAGAAAATAGACGGAGTATAAAATTACAAGGAACTCCGCCAAATATATTTTCATCTAGGATAATTCCATCGACAACCCTACTCATCAAATGACAAATTAGTCATTAGCGACGAAACAGGTCAACAGTGTTCTACAGATTATTACAAGGGATGGCAAAATGAAATTTTAGCCAGAAGAAAATTTCAAGTTCTAGTCGAGAGCCTCTTACAACAAGTTAAAAGAAGATGAGGACGATCTCATACTTGAAAATGAAGGTAACAAACAAAAGCGAAAATAAAAAAAAAACGAAAAGCAGAAGGCAGCCCATAGGCTTTTATTAAAACACAATCAGACCTTCAAGAGCAGATAACGCTAAAATTAAATGAGTTTAAGACATGCCCCAAAAGAAGTCCAACGGTAAAGGTCAAAGGCAATTTGCACCACCTCCAATAATGATCTCAGGATTGGAGTGTTTGGAGAGCTTAAAAAAATTATAGAAAAGTGTACCAAGGAAGTGTGTAAATATACTTCGTACAATAAAGACAATTGGAAAGTCTCTGTCGAAGACGCCAATGCGTACAGATCTGTCACTGAAGAACTGAACAAACACAAAATTGAGTGGCACTCATATGAAAACAAAGCTCCAAGAGCAACAAAAGTAGTAGCTATAGAGGCCTTCACTCATCGTGTATAGCCAAAGAAATTGTCGAAGAAATTGTACATAAAGGCCTTAAAGCTCTCGATGCAAACAATCTTATCAAAAATGAGATAGTCAAAGACTCCAATGGGGCACCAATGGCAAAAAGAAGTCTCTACCTTTATTTATGCTCAATTTTGAAAATACTGAAAGTCTGGAAAAGATCTACGGTATTAGATCTATCGTGGGTATAATTGTAAAGATTGAACCACTGCGAAAGCAAAAGACTCTTTCTCAGCTTAAACGCTGCCAAGCCTTTGGTCATACGCAAAAATACTGCAACCGCGAGTTTGCTTGTGTTAAATGTGAAGGCAAGCATGAGACAAAAAACTGTCCGCTGAGCAAAGAACATAAAGCGAAATGTGTGAACTGCCAAGGCGACCATCCTGCAAGCTATAGAGGATGTCCAGTTGCCAAACAATTCCAAGACAAAAAAAAAAAAAAAAACAAAACCACTAAGAAGCTTAAAAACACAACAATCTCAAAAGCAGTTGTACAAAGCAAAAAACTGACGGCTGAAAATAAACCTAAGAACCAACCGACTAAATTGATCAAGGCAAAAATTATGAAAGTAAATCCTTTTCCCAGATTGTTAAAAATGTACGGAAAAGTAAGGAAACTTCAATTAAAGAAATGTTGGAACTTATTCTTGAAAGGACTGACAAACAGGATTTGAACATCAAGCAGCCCAACTAACAATTTAGCTTGTTGTAGGTTCAATGCAAGCTATTTTCTGGCTTGTATAGTAATAGAAGAAGGCCCTTTGCAAACCATTTTGGCGCACAGTATAGAAGTTCCTTAAGACACTTCATCACAAGTGCTATGCAAGTATATAGTCTCCAACGAACAGTGTAATAAGGTCTTATAAAGATAAACTTAAGAAAGTCATTGCCCTGCTATGAAAGCAATAGCTCACATTAAATTTTCCATTAAGGCCTTATGCTAAGCAATGAAGTTGTATAATTGAAAAAAACTGCGTCCTTTCAAATTTTTAGTTTATTTATTTATCTGAATTTGTTTCTTCATATTAGAGTTTGATGAAATAGCTTTTTTCTGTATCTGAAATGTATAGAATTTAAATTAATTTTAAAAAAACTTCACTTTTACTTACATGGTTTCTCCGAGATTTGAACTCGCGTCCTGCCAATCAAAGACCCAGCACGCTACCCACCAGGCTAATTTGCAATACAGGAGATGAATGTTAAAATGTTTATTAGTTGATACTTGACGTATCTGCTACAGCGACATATTTTGAAATGGTTGACGCTGTTGTAATGGTTGTAGAAGTTGCTATTAACATTTTATAAAAACTATATATCTCATCTTACAGAAGCCAATAGCAAAACAAAATGGACGCTTTTTAATCCAAATAAATTCCCTCTATTTATAGTTGCTATACAAAGGTAAAATAGTTCACTAAAGAAGGCAATCATTTCCATAAGTTTGCTGTTAACATTTTATTCCAAGTCAGTACACTTATTTGTTCCAGAAAATATTCCTATGAACCAAATAGGCGATCCTGATCTTTTAAACTTTTTCCACGAATTAACTATTGTCTGTAAAGGCTTAGATGATTTAGGGCCAGTTTCACAGTGCACACTTAACAAAATAAGTGGCAATTAATTTTCCCATTTTGGCACTTAAGCCGCAGTTTTACTACCTGAGTAAGTGGAACTTAAGTGGCCAAAATTGGAGACTTAAGTGTCACTTATTCCGATAAGTTTACACTATGAAATTGGGAATTAGTTTTCCATATTTGGCACTTAACTGACACTTACTTCACTGTGAAACTGGCCCTTACCCTATTGGTATTTAGTTTTTCTTATAATGTGAGAAAAAAAACTTCCCTTTTTGGACTACGTATTTCTAGTCTAAATGAAAAGCCGTGAATTTGTCAAATTTGATATAATTATTTTATTAGTAGGCCCTATACAAAATGTACTTACACTTTCTTTTGACATCTGTATAATTATGAGCAGTATTAAGATTAAATATTTATAAAGTTTTTTAAAGCAAGCCATACAGAAAATGTTGTTAATTTCTTTCAGTTGAAAGCTCTATAGAAGCTTCACTTTCATTGAAACAATTTGGGAGGCCTTGTACAGGCTTAAGTATACAAGCCTTTTATAGAACCTGTGTACCAACTTTTAAAAGGCATTAAAGAAGTTACTATTAAAAACATAATTTATAAAATGGTTGACTTTCATAATAAAGCCTTATAAAATGTATATGCTAGCTATAGCTTATCGAATTCAAAAAAATGGACTTTACATAAGTTAAATTGTTAGTTGGGAGCTAAGCGAAGAAGTCGCTCTTAATAAAAAACAATGATGGACAGAACACTTAAAATCGCAACATGGAATGGAAACGGTCTTTTACAACATTTATCTGAATTAAAAATCTTTTTAGACATAGAGCATGTAGATATGTCTTGTTTCCGAAACACATTTCGCAAAAGGACAAAGTCTTGAAAATAAAATACCAAACTATACGTGTTATCACGCTCCGAATTCAGCTGATAAAGCTAGAGGAGGAACGGCAATACTTATAAAAAAGTGTTCACAACAATATGAAGAAACCAAGTTCTCTAATGAAAACATGCAAGTGACAACGCGACATGTGCAAACGAAGGTAGCTGAACATTTAGCTCTGTGTAAATTCTTTTAATTCCACTTGTCATTCAGTCTTTATTAGTAAATAAAGTGCAATTAAGTTTTAATAAGTATAAACCTACTTACTCACCCTATAGTCTCAAGTAGTTAATTAATTTTTTGTCGTGAAAATAAGGTTTTTTAATTTTGTTTCACTTTTTTGTGAGAATATACATAAGTAACTGGAAATGTCAGCTTCCAAACCAAATGAGCAGCAAAGAAAGCTCAGTTCGGCGGAGAAGTTCTCAAACACCCCTCCATCTTATACAAGCTCCCCTGCAACTGTTTCAGCTACAACACAACTGTGGAACAAAATCGAGTCCCGATTTGATTCTCTCTCTAAATCTCTGACTGATTCAATCGTCTCATTAAAAGCCGAAATCAACAATATGTGTGAGAGCCTATCTACGCGGAAAACAAGGACAGGTTCAGCTCTATTAATCACTCACTGTTTACATTGGGAAGCAGAATTGACACATTGGAGCAACAGGGTTGCAAATTGGACGCGCATGAAGAGGAAATCACTTATGTCAAAGCACAGATGTTGGAAAACGACCAAACCACGCTAAAAATTCAAATTGGTGCACTTGCGAGGAATAATATTTCAGGAGATCTGGTGCTCCATGGCATTCCTATCCGGCCTGATGAAAATCTAAAAAATATTTTCTTACGTTTTTGCACTGTGATAAATTATTCTTCACTACCACCTATTCACATTCTTCGCACTAACCCGAAAAACAAATCAACAACCAGTGCGATCATTGTAAAACTACCGCATGCTCAAGATAAAATTAATGTTTTGATAAATGCAACGGCTTTTTATAGACAACACTCCAGAGCTGTTTCTCTAAATGATCTTGGTTTTGAAGGAAATAAGTTTGTGCGTGTGTATGAGAGCCTAACTAAAAACAATCATGCAATTTTCCGTAAAGCTAATGAACTGAGAAAGAACCGGTTTTTACACTCTGTATTTACTAGACGAGGGAGGGTTTATGTTAGACAAAATAACGAGGAAAACAAAAAGCCTATATGTATCACTAGCATGAATTCCCTTGAGGTGTTTCGCTCTGCAGAAGATAACTTTGGTACTGCTACAACTGATACCGTTAGTCCTACTGCTGATGAGTTGTATGGAGATAAAGTTTTGGAAGAATTGACTTCAACTGCTAATTCTGTAATTGCGGATGTTGGTGTTTGAGAATTTGTTGCTGTCTCTGATGGTACACAATACACATATTCTCGTTGGTGTTGCCAGAGGTGTTTATAATGATGCTGCTGCTGCTGATTATGATGTATATATTTTATTATTTATATTTATAATTAGAACTTATATTCACAAATACTTCCAAGTTAATTTAATTGAATTTATTTTATTTAACAGAGCTTTCTTGTTTTGCGTGATGAAATTATAAATGCATTTTCCTATGAGTTTCTTAATTAGCTAAAAAAGCCTGACAAATAAAAAAATTTTGTTTTCATTTTTGAAGTTTTTTATAAAAAAAAAATTAAATGAAAGCGTCTACAGAAAAAAACCGCAAGGGATCTGGGACTTGGTGTTGACTTACGTCTAGTTTAACCAAAAACGCATTTCAATGACCAAGAACCTGCCCCAAGGTTAATTTCTCGTTTAATCTTTTTTAAACAATATTAAAAAAAAAACACTTTAACTATGATGTAGAAAAACTCATATCGTATTTTACAGAGTGCGTCAAAATGCATTTTTTTTAAATTATTTTATTCTTTAGAATTCCCTACCTGTAATATTTTAATAATAAATCCTAACGGTTTTGAGTTAACACAATTTTTTTTAAATTTAGAAAATCCTCTATCCTGATTTAAGTTTTGGGTCAGCCTATCCAAAATTGATTTTTATTTTTTACCATCTTTTTTCATTAATTTTGCTTAATATAGTTAGACTAACATTTTATAAAAAAGTATTTTTCATGACCTACACAATGCTACAAATAATGGTGTTCAAAATGAATTTGTACTTGAAACGTTTCAAATAGCACCCTGTATAAATATCCTACTACTCAATAACATTTTTGCTTTTAAAAGCTTGTCCTAGTTTTGCAGTTTCTTATAAGGTATGGTTGAATTTCGAGAAAGATGGTTTTTTGAATCACCCTGTTGCACAAGTCTTTGTCCCTTTCTAAAAATTGAAAACTAAATGAAAAAAATGAATGTGTTCACTGCGATTTACTAGAATTTCGATTTGAAAGCATTCAGTAAACGTTTTTCTTCTAACGATTATATTTTGTGCGATAATTATAAAAAAGCCTGACAAAGGACTAAACCTGGCCAAAGCCTGATTGGACATTAAAAGCCTGACGCGTCAGGCGAAATCCTGACGGATGGGAAACCTTTGTGTGATGCGTTTAATGGTCTCAGTATTTGTTGTTTGAATGCTGAGAGTATTCGGGCTTAATATACCATTTTGTATCGAATTATTAGTACCTATAAGTTGGATGTTATTATGGTTTCTAAATCGTGGCTGAATACCAATATACCATGCACCGTAGTGACCGTAAAGACAGGGTTGGGGGTGGTGTTTGTTTGTATGTATGTACGTGAACATATAACGTCCTTAACAGTTTTTAAATCAATCGCAAATAATATTGACTTTGTATGCGTCGAAATCAAGAATTCCGTTGAAAAGTGCTTACTTATAACCGTCTATAGTCCACATAATATGTTCAAGAAAGAAAATTTGTTTGAGTTAGAAGAAACTTTATTGAAATTTGGTCCGAAGTACGATAACAACTTGATTGGTGGTGACTTTAACGTAAACTTTTTGATTAACAATAGTTTCACACGATCGTTTAATTATTTCTGTGATATCTTTGGTCTTTCAGTTGTGAATAATCGATGGCCGACTTGCTTCAAGTCATATTTTAACCCCTCTCTGTTAGACATGTTTTTGACTAGCTCTAAGCGCAGAATTATGGGAAATGATCAAATTAGACCTACTTCAGATTTCATCCATGACTTTATATTTTGTTCTTTTCAGTTTGATGTTGACACAAATAATAGCAGTCGCACATATAGTTACAGTTCTTATCGCGACTTTAACTATGAAGACATATGGTCAAACTTTATAAGCTGGGAATGGAATGAGATTTATTTTTCTCCGGACGTGAACGTTAAAGTGTCAATATTTAACAACTTACTAACGCGGCTATATAATAACTACGTTCCAATAGTTACTAAGGAACTTAAGACTAATAGATGTCCATGGTTTAATAGCAATATTAAATATCTGATTCGGGAAAGAGAGCGTTTCTTCCGGAGATTTAAGAATAATCCTAGTGATTTTAATAAAAGGCAGTTTAAATTTGCTCGTAACAAAGTAAATTCTATTATTAGAAGCTCTAAACGACCATACTTTATACAAAAACTTGATCCTTCTCTCAGTTCAAAGGAACTTTGGAGCAATCTGAAAAAACCTGGTGTCAAAGAGGATGAAAGCAAAAGTAAATGTCCGTTTGGACCAGAAGTGATGTCTAATGTTCTATTTCCAACCTTTTCTATAGTTCTAGTATTCCTCATGATATTTTTACTCAGCCTGAAAATGAAAACTCTTTTTCATTTTTCTATTCCTCTGACTCGCCAACTTACTGGCCACCTGATCTAAATAAAATACCAGACCTTATTGGTTTTTTCGTAGCTAAAGGAAGAATGTACACCAACTATTTCGAACAAGAGAGAAACAGAAATAAAATACCCTGCAGAAATAAAAGAACTGGTATTGGAAAAAAAAGGCTCAAAGAAAATGGCAAAGTACAAGATTCCCTGACGATAAGGCTGTATTTAACCGTCAGAGCAATGAACTTAAAAAAGAATCTGTGAATTCAAAAACTAATCACTTAGTAGATTTCTGAAAAGTTTGACAACGGATGCTTCTATCGAATACTCCTTATGGAAAGCAGCTAAACGCCTTAAACGCCAAATTAAAATTCCGCCTATTAAAGCACAAGATGGAAAATGGATTGCAAACCCGAAACTGAAGGCTGAACTCTTCGCGGAACATCTCTCGAATGTTTTTTAGCCCTTTTCAAGCCTCATGAGCTGATGGTCTAAATACTATGGGAAAGTTTTTAACTTTAAACTTCCCCCAATGCGATTTTGTATTTAAGAAATCTTTTGTAGATCTTTCATAGATTGGTCCTTATATGGTCCTTATGGTTTTAGTGCGGTACAAGTCCCACACTACTTAGAAATTAGTACTTAATATTACCAAGTGTCTTTTGAAGATTTCCACCTGTAGAGAAAAAAAAAAAAAAAAACGGTTGAACTTCTTTTGATCAATTTTTTTGTATGAAGAATGTTTTAAAAAGTTTTAAAATAATTGTATTTCAGAGGTTTTTTAATTCCTTTATTTATAATTTATATTGATTTTAAAACTATTTGTCAGTCTAAACTGTTAAATCCATGCTAATGCCATAGTGTGGTCGCACTTAAGGGCAAGTTCATTTTATTTAACAATTTTTCTGTTTAAACTGAAAGTTCCATGAATTTTTGCAATACGATACGACCTTAAAGTTTAAACTAAACTACGTTTTTTGTAGGTGACACAAAATATATGCCGCCATAACTAATTTTTAGGTAGGTATAGGTATTTTTTATCAGATGAAAAGTTTTTTTTAAATATTCAGACTTTAAAACCTAAGTGTGACCGTACATAAGAGCAAGTTCGTACGACCCAGTCGTGCTCTTTCCACTTTATCAGATGAAAAGTTTTTTTTAATTATTCAGATTTTAAAACCTAAGTGTGACCGTACATAAGAGCAGGTTCGTACGACCCAGTCGTGCATTTGCTTTTAGAACATTTCCTACAAGTTCAGGAAATGCTTTTTTTTTCGTCAACAAGAAATTTCATGAAAAAAAATCATAAAATTTGTCGTGACTCTTGTTCCTTTATTTTTCTAAATTGGCTTTTAAAAGAATTTGAATGGTTATAATATGTAGGTATCCAAAGTTTGACTATACTCTAGTTTGTAACAGAATATATCATACCCGTCGTATACAGAAAATTGTAGATTATGGATTACACAGATGAGAATCATCACCATTTAAATAATGAGGAAGAAAGTTCAGCTAAGGCCCTTGTTAAAAATCTTCCACCATGTTTATGCTTGCGGCTTGCCATCTCAGTTTCTCTTTTCACCCGCCTCATACTTTCAGACACTATTTATAATTAATTTAGGGTAAAAAGAAGGATCGTTTCGTTACAACATACAGTGGAGGTTTGCTCCCTGGAGAATGACCTTTCTGGCTTTTTAATATGTCCACATATGTACTCTCTTTTCAGTGTGTGCTTTTGTTAGGTAGTTATAATATTAGCTTTAAGTAAGAGGACATTTTAAGAACCCAAATTCAGATATGGCAGGACATAACGATGCATATAAATTTGATTATTATTAAGTAAGACACATTAGGCCGAATATCTAATGTATGCGACATGGTCTGTAGGTTGCTCAACTTTCATTACTTGGGGATCTATTATTTAATGTAAAGGTGAGCGGTAGTGGTTGTATTAGTCATTGAGTAAATGGGGAAAAGGTGTTAAAAAGGGTATATTTCAAATGTTCCTTTTATAGTCCTTTAATTAGCACATATTTTTCTTTGAAATTGTGTAGGTAGGTATATGATTTTCGGTTTCACTATAAGGGCTTACATTCAGTAATTTAAAATTCAGTAAAAATAAATTGTAAATGCTATGTTATGAGAAAAATTGATTTTTTTTTGTTTATTGAAGCGATTAAAGGGTTGTTTTTTTCAAAACTAATTATTCAATAAATGGTTCAAGCTAGTGAAACTACATATACACTTTTATTGACATGAATAGTGTAAATTATTTTTATTTTACTTCAACTTGAGCTATCAAACTTGAATTGAATTAAATTTTAATGGCTTACATTTTTTTTACAAATTCTGTTTAGCAATGGCAACAGCCTTCAGCCTGATTGACAAATTTTAATGATAAAGTTAATAAAATTTATAATTTTTAAAATATATGCAAATTTTACGGTTTGTAAACATTAGTTTAGATGCGATTTTTTATTCTTATTAAGAATTTTGACATGATTTGAAACACACAAATTAAGGAAAGGCAAACGTTTATTGAGTCGGTTCCGCAATTTTGATTGATTATTATATAAAAATACTGTTTTTTGTTCTTCGATAAACTGGTTTCTATAAGCCAAAGGTTGAGATACGTCGTAAGCGCAGAGTAGGGGTCAACGCTTAGGGGTAAAAGCTTTTTTTTAAGGTATCACTAAAACAAAATTTACACAAAAATGAAAATCTTTTATACTAACCATTTTATATGAATAAGAAGTTGTGGCCCTCAGCCATGTTTTTAACCGCCTCAAAGTGGAAAACGAACGTCCTGGCTATGCAGACGTCACTGGTAGCACAAAAAGAACTTCAATTACTGATTCAAAATAGCTTTTAGCGGCCTTTTAGTCCTACAAAAATTGGCGTTCCGTCCCGGCATGGCGTGGTGATCTCACTTGGACTCATCAGTTGACAAGTGAGGACCTTTGTCAATACGTAATTAAAAAAACGTATTATTAAAAAAACCTTCTTACATAAACTAGTCTAGTCTTGTTGGATATAGTTCACACCTAGGTATTCGTCACGAAATCTATGTAAAATGAACTGAACTTAGCAAAATTGCGTATTGACAAAGGCCCTCACTAGTCAACTTTTGAGTCCAAGTGAGATCGCCGGGACGAAACGCCAATTTTTGTAGGACTTAAAGGCCGTTAAAAGCTATTTTGAATCAATAATTCAACAAAGTCCATTATAATAGTGCTAAGTCTTCTACTTGGCTGATGTATTTCAGTAGTATAGTATATATAATTTGTATTATTATAAAAACCTTTTTATATGAACTTCAATTACGTTCCTCAAATTAGGATACAAATCCGAATTGCAAAACGGAAGTGAAGTTTCCGTTGTAGTTATCTCGGTCTCCTTCCACATTTACTTCCATATCTAAATTTTAAAATATTGCTACCTCAGTCAGATTAATTTCATTTTATTTATTAAGCCTAGTCAGTTCGAGTGTAAATGAAATTTTCATACAAAAGTGACGCGTATTTCACTGGTATGAAATTCGGGGAGATTACGATTCGTACGGCGGCGGCGCGGTCCCGCAAAATAATAACGGATTTTCTTAGAGTGGCCTAATGCAAGCATTTTTTATTATGGAAGGGGGGGGGGGCTTTATCTCGCCCCGTTTAGGAGGTAGGGTTGATTTTAGAAAAAAATTACTTAAAATAAAAAAAAAATTAAAAAACAACGACAACACTCACAATGAAGTACTATACCGGTTTTGAAAGCCAGAAATTTGTTTTTTAATCCTAAATTTAAATTTATTTATTTTTTATTTTTTTATTTATTTATTTATTTAATCCTAAATTTAAATTTATTAAATTATTTATTTAATAGTTTTTGGAAAATTCGCATGTAAACTCAAAATTTTGATTAAAAAAATTAAAAAAAGGCTAAACCAATTTTTTTACAAATTGTGAAGTGAAATAATAAATTGGCTTTTTGTGGTCAATGCTTATATCAATTCTGATTCAAAAGCCGAATGGTTTTATGTCTTCTAGTTTTTGAGAAAATTAAAAATTACTAAAACTACTTTTTTATGAGATTTTCGTTTTTTGGTATTTACGGTGATTTCATTTTGAGGATTAATGTCGATGATAGGTTCATCTTTGTAAGTAAAGAAAAGCAATTCATTTAGGGTATGTATGTAAGACAGAAACTATTTAGAAACTATATAAATTTGCTGCAGCCGTACATAGGAAATGTGATATTTTTATAATGCATTACATTTTCATATCTGAAAATTTTAAATGTGGAACTTTGAGCAACATAATATGTATGTACATATATGTTTATTTAGAATACAACTGTTGACATTGGATATATAGGATAAATTCAAAGTTTCTTTAAATCCAGATTCTTTAAAATCCAAGCTCGCACCTACCCCAAATCCTATAGTGTGCGGCACGGCCGTAGCTCAGCTCACCCAAAAAATATTTCAGCTCACCCAAAAAAAAATTGGAACATTTCAAAATTTTCCACATTATTTAAACTTGTGTGATAAAATATTTTTTCATATCAAATTCTAATGGTCTAATATTGCCCCTTTTAATCCATACATTAACTTCTTTTATCGCAGTGCTATGCCAATTTTTCAGTCAGTTAAAGAAGGTGTTAAAGATTTGCGAAGTGATGCATCAGTTTTTGAATACAGCAGATGAAAAACAGAATGCTGTTGAAAATTTTACCCCTTTGTATCACGGAGAATGCAAATTCGATCTACCCTATCATGCGAAATCATTGTTATGTCTTCACGTGGGAAAAGGGATAATGACAATGAAGTAGCATTATTAAAGCTAGTTTGTTTTGAAATTATCGACTCAGTTATTTCAGAGATAAATGTAAAATGGTTTGATCATAATAATAACATACTGAATGCTGTCGATTCTACTACAGACTTTTTGAGTAAGAATGTTTACTACAACCACTTAAAATCATAAATTAAATTAAATTTAATTGGGACATGAAGAAATGTCAGTTTTAAAAAAATTTTCTGCTCAAGGGAAAAACAGCTCTCTGGAAAAACGCCTAATGACTGATCAACGATTGCGAAATATTCTTCTTTTATAGGTAGTATTAAAAAAAAGACGTTTGAATTGATTAGAAATGATATTTTGCGTAAATTTGCCGAAAAAACCCGAAGAATACAACTTTTTTAATTCTAAGAGGTAAGTAGTAGATATTTGATCTCCTTTATATACAGTGACCATACGTTTATAATTATAATAAACGGATGGTTCTGTATTTGAAGACGATGTTCATTATGAATTATTTGTTGAAGCACATAAATGTTCTGTATTTCAGAAGTTGTTCATTATTTGTTCTGTATTAAGTACACATTCTTAAAAACAATAATATAAATATTAAAGAAAAATTCAATGACAAAAAATGTACCCTAACCGTTTGAAAGAACGAAAAAGACATCTAGTACAATTTTAATTTGTCAAATACTCCTACAGAAAGAGTTTTTCTCAATTCTAAATAATATTTGGACAAATTAAAAAACCCAAAAAGCTGAAAAAAAAAATTCAGCTCATCTAAGAAAACTTGGAGCTCACCCACTTTTTAGGTCCTGGCTACGGCCGTGAGTGTGCCTAAGCAGGGGTGTCGCAGGGGGGCAGCATGCTCCCCATACATACCTCACTGTTTATATGCTGTAATGCTGGGTGCTCGCAGTAAGCAAGCAAACAAAACAAAAATCTCATAAAAAAGTAATTTTAGTAATTTTCAATGCTCTCAAGAACTAAAAGACCAAAAAAACCATTCGGTTTCTTGTGTTCGATTCAGAATTGACATTAGCATTGACCACAATTCAAAAGATTTACCGCTGAACCGCCATTTTGTTTTTAGTTTTATGGCATTTGTGTGGTGCCGTTTGAAAGAGGCACTATTTATTTATTGTTAACAAAAGTCAATTTATTTTACTTACGTAATTTTGCTGTGTTTATATTCTAAAATCGTGTTTCACAAAATTACCCGTCAGTACCGTGATAGTATTATCCAAGCGTGTTATGAAATTTATTGGGGTGATTTTTAGAATATTGTATTTCTTTTTAAGTCATATAAGTTAAAATTATAACGGATTTTATTTTTCTCAGAAGCTTGTAACGGTATAATTAAACTTTTTGAAACTAGCACGTTATATTTTTGTATGCTATAAGCATACCTACACCTATTCACCTATGAAAGAAAAGAGGGTTCTATGAAAATTCGTTTCTAAAAAAAAAACATGCAAGACCGACTTTTAACTCGATTCGAGATCATGAAAGATCTCAAAACAAAAGAAACCAGATGTTCACGTGCTCTTCCGCCTTCTAAAGTTTTCCACTAACGAATTCTCTTACCTTTAGGACCGATGTCTACAGACCCACCGGCCCGTCCAGACAAGAGTCGTATAAGCGGTGTCTCCTAGCTCTGGTAACCTAAGGCCTGCTGATTGCCATGCTTAGCTCGTCGATGGGGGGATCTTGTTACTCGCTAAGGGACGAGGTTACCTTCTTCAAGCCTTGATCTAGTTGTCATTTGATCGTAAATATTTCCATCTTCTAAAGACGAGGGACCCGAATCATAGCTACCGATTTAAAAACTTTTTTTTTCACAACTTCTTCTTAGATACAAATCTCTGAAATACTCCTACGCCATTACACGCCCCAAATATCGTAACGGCCCTCAATTGAAAAGGGGAAAGTCATGGACTCTCCCTCACGGCATCTTCATAAACTTCACCCTACCCCTTCACATTCCACATATCCACTTCCCAAACTTCTTCTCTAAAACTCCATATTGAGGTCTTTCTGTTTGGCTGTGAATAACCTCCGATGTGACCAACTATCCACGAAAACATTTCTTTATTTAAATACGAAACTAAAATTAATTTTTCTTAAAATTCTGGAACAACAACCAAAAAAAAAAATTATGTTTAAATTTTTATTCTTCACGAATAGTTCATTTTATTTCGCTAAGTGATTTGTGTGAGGTCATTAAAATTAATTAACAATATCAAACAAAAATTGTATCCTATTTCATCACCATACATCGGTAAAACCAGGTAAGTACCACCGAACGATTATTCAAACAAAACAAAATTTGTTGTATACCATTAGTTCTCTTTTTTTTTTATATATATTTGTACATATGTATCTAGATTTAGTTAATAATCCCTATTCCGGATATCCTCACGACGAACCCACCGAAACCCAACTTCAAATATTTTCTTTTTCTCATATATCCTTTTTTTTTTTTTTTATATGAATTTCATTAAGAATAATTGTATGTATTTATTAAAAATATTATGAACAAAAAAAAAATTCACTTACCAGTGATCCAGAATGTTGTGCACAGCATAATGATCTGGTGATTGATTGGCTAAACGACGGTTGAATTTATTTAGGTTACACATGAAGGGTACCAGGAATCAAAAACAACTAACTAATCTCACTTTTTTTTTTTTTACACTGTTAAAAAAAAATAATTTTAGTTACTTCGATGGATGGGATGTTACACCTTGCGATAACAACCTACGATAACTTAATTATTATTTTTTTTTTTTTTTTTTATACTAACTTTCTTTTAACTACATTCTATTTTTCTTTTAGATAAGTCTTTTCAAACCAAAATCAAATTATTTTCTTAATCGCGTACAAAAAAAAACTTCTTTTGATTCCATAACTATTCACCTGTTGATAAATCACTTTAAATTCATTAATTTTCATCAAGTTTCAAAAAAAAATATTCCCATTTCTTATTTGCTTTATAATTCAAATTTTGATTTATTTTGTTTTATTCTATTTTTGAACTTAAGCACAAAATATTTGTATTATTAATTTTTTTTTGATTTTGATTTGATTCATCAATTCACCGGTAAGTATATTTTTCTAAATCAAATTTTCTATTTCTTTTTTTTTTTATATTTTTCTTTCTCATTAATTTAATATATCTTTTCTTTTTGTTATCCTTCTTTTCTAATTTAAACTAAATTTTCCTTTTCATTTTGGTATACATATGTACATAGGTGAGTATCAATATGCAGTTTTATATCTTTTTTTTTTCATAGATATGAATGACTTTTTTTTCTTTTTTCAGCACTTTCTTTTCAGCACTATTCTATTTTCCTGATTAATATTCTTTTACAGCCTATAGACTTTCTTTAACCATACTTTCTTTTCCTTAATTTTTCCTAGGTCCTTTTATTTTTCAGTAGGTACACTAAATTTCCTTTTCCTTTTCTTTTTCTTATTAAATTTTTTTTTCTTTTTCTACTAATTTTCTTTTCTTTACAGCACTAAGATCTAGCTTTTCGTTATTATGAATGAGTTTTAACCACTTAATGTTCTCTTTTTTTTATTGTCTTTTTGACCTTCACTTCACTGGTATCCTATTTAAATTTTTTACAGCAACGATGAATATAATATGTTCCTGCGAAGTGATCCTTCCACGTTGGTGCCACTTGACGGCACGAAGTATTATTGGAGACACTAATCGTTTTGCCTCAAAAAAATGTCGATGGCTTTTCCTATTGGATCAATCCCTAAGGGATCAAGAAAATTTAAAATGAGTCTCTATGACCGACTATTCTTTAGATCTTGAATCTTACCTTTTTTTGAGATGAATGGCTTTGGATGTATTTTGGGAAAATTGGTTTTCCTCTTAGAAATCCTGAACAGGATTTCTCCCAACTCTGACGAAGGTATTTCTTCAGGGCAGCAAAATAAAATTCAAATTTTATGCTTCTGAGTCTGTGCTTGAAGAAAATTTGGTGAACAGAACCCTGAAGACTTTAGGTTCCTTTTTTAACCACCTGAATACAAAAAAAAACGCTGGCTGGATTTTCCTTTTTGGGATAACAAGGTTTTGGTTTTCTCTCTAATTCCTAAGAGCAAGAAGGTGTTATTTTTTTTTGAAGAACCAACTTTATTACTACTGAAAGGAATCTTACCTAACTGGAAAATTTCAATCCCTGATCAGCTGACTGCAGTCTGACTGACTCAGATCAATCCCGATGTCTATGAAAAATTGTCTTTCAGATTACCTCTTCAGAGCCCTGAAGGGGAAATAAGATGATCTGAACGTAAGATAAATAATTTTTCTTATCAGGAATTCTTGATGGGGAATTTTAGTCACTGGCGGACAAGACCGCGAGGTTTCCCTCTCGAATCTCGACCAAGAATCGAATTCGGTTGTCTAAACGTATAAAAAAAAATTTTAACTTTTTTTTTTTTTCTTTTTATAAAATGGCGTATTGGGTACCTACTTTGGATTTGGAGGATGATTTATCCTTTTTGTTTCCTTACGTCTTCTTATTTTTAACTTTTTTGTTTTTTCTTTAGTTTTCTTTGTGTTAAATTTTATTTTTATTTTCTTTTTGCTTTATTTTTTTAACTATATAGCGCACGCTGATGGGGAGAATACTAGTTTAGTCGATGTCCTAATTGTAAAAGAATTCGTGAAATGCGCTTTTGCTCTACGAAGACGTGCAATTGTGATTTTTGCAGTGGAACGAGAGGAATGAAAACGAAACCGGATACCAAGGTTAATTCGGTACGGGCTGGCTCAGAACATTGGTTCTATTTTTTTGACTTCTTCCTCACTGACTATGAACACAATGATTTTAAGCTTACTGCGCAAGCTCGCGTTACTGCTTGGGGGGGGGGGGGGGGGGGCGTCAGTGTTGACATTGACGAGATTTCAAGCGAGAGACATTATTCTTTTTTTGTATCTTTTATCGAGTAAAATATAAGATTTTATATTTAACGAAATAAATTCTAATTTTATTTGGAAAGAGACTTTTTTATGAAGTTGGAAATTTTTTTGTATTTTGGTTTAGGAATCAAGTGGCAGATATCGTACATCGGATAAGGCAGTTTTTATTGAAGCCGTTTCCTACAAAGCATATCCTTTTATTAACATATCGAATGTAAATAAAAGGATATGAACAGAAACTAAGACTATACTCTGAAAATAATATGTTGCATTAAAGAGTCTCATGTTCAGCTGAGAAAGCCGGGTTAAGTCAAAAATTGTGGATAATGATGTGTTCTTTTCTTTTATTTTCTTAAATCTTTGGAATGTGTAATCGTTTTACAACCTTTTGCGTCTATAACTTCATATAAGCTATTCCCAATTATTTTGCAAACAGTGACTTTGATAAATTTTGGGCAGAGTTTAGCATTGAGGTGTTTGGATGCATTACTTAAAATGAAATTCCGTTTGTATAGGACATCACCTACCTGGTATGATACCACCCTACTTCGCAAGTTATACGTTTTTTCGTAAGACTCGTGCGTTCGCTCTAAAGCTGATTTCAGATATGTGTGTAATACATTCATTCACGTTCACGCAGGAGTTTATAGTCAGCCCCATGTTCGATGATACGGTGCCCAAATAGGGCTTCGTATGGGGACATGCCTATAGCAGAATGTACTGTGGAGCGTAAAGCGCTACCAATTGAGGATAAGTACAAATCCCAATTTGTTTGTCCGGGGTCTACGTAAGCACGGATAGCTGCGAGTATTGAGCGATTTA
Organism: Epistrophe grossulariae; assembly: GCA_929447395.1. Lineage (NCBI taxonomy): Eukaryota > Metazoa > Arthropoda > Insecta > Diptera > Syrphidae > Epistrophe > Epistrophe grossulariae. Next base: position 98,467,160 of record OV839566.1, read on the forward strand.
CTTGTTCGCTAGCGTTCGCCTGCGGTGAATATACCGCGGTTCGATAATGCGTTATACCGAAAGTCTTAGTCATTTTGGAAAATTCGAGTCCGATGAATTGACTACCATTATCCGAAAGGATACTTTCCGGGACTCCAAAGATAAGAAATATTTCTTCTTGCAAAAATTGTATGACAGATTGTGCGTTAGCTTTTCGTAGTGGTTTAATGAAAACGAATTTTGTCAGCTGATCTAGCACGATAAATATTTGAGTGTTTCCGCTTTTTGATCGCGGATAAGGGCCCAAGAAATCTATGTATAAGTGTTGAAATGGTCGGTCTACGGAAAAAGATTTTCCCATTTCCGCTCGAAGGACGCCATTAGGTGCTTTGGTGGTTTTGCACACTTCGCAATTTTCGAGAAACTGTTTGACATGAGAGGCCATGTTTGGCCAAAAAAATTGCTGACGCAATTTGTACAGTGTCTTTGTGACGCCGCGCCGCGCCGCCGTGAGAAGCTCTGGGTGGACAATGAGCCAACGAGATCAAACGGTTTGTCAGCGCAGCTGGAATCCACAATTTCCAGACCAAATCGTCTTGGAGTGGATTTCCTGTGGAATGCCTAACCTTCTTGTATACGAAACCGTCCGAAACTAGAAGGTCAGGAAGCTGGTCTTTATTTTGTCCGATATGTTCGATGATTTGGAGGTATTCCTCTGATCTGAAACTGGGATCCTCCAAATCAATGTGAAGAACCTCGGTGTTCGTTGACATCGACTCCGGTGGACATACCGCTGAATGTAGTGCCTCTACATCATAAACTCGGGATAGCGCATCTGGAACTACATTCAGAGTACGCTTTCGGTGTTCGATGCCAAAATCGAACCCTTGGAGTTTAAGACTCCAGCGCGCTAACCGCCCCGTAGGATCTCGCAGACTCGTTAGCCACTTCAGGCTAGAATGGTCTGTAACTACTGTGAATCTATAGCCTTCTACATATGGTCTAAATTTTTGAATTCCTCTCACAGCCGCTAAACATTCTCGTTCCGTAACTGAGTAGTTACGCTGTGCTGAATTTAGTTTTTGGGAGAAATAGTAAATTGGTCGTTCGTTTCCGCTTTCGTCCTTCTGACACAAAACGCACCCTATACCTGAGTTTGACGCATCACATAAAATAATAAATTCTTTTGAAAAATCTGGGTTTGTAAGGACAAGGTCAGACGTAAGTGCAGTTTTTATCGCTTCGAAAGCTAACTCTGCTGCTTTATCGAAGTTAAACTTTTTACCTTTTTTCAAAGTATCTGCCGCCAGGGTCGAAAAACTGTTCACAAATCTGCGGTACCACCCCGCCATACCGAGGAATCTTCGAACTTGTTTTGGGCACTGGAAATTCGAGAATTGCCGAAACTTTTGCAGGGTCAGGTTTCAAACAACCTTGCCCGACCACATAACCCAGGTACTGGAGTTCCTTGAAGCAAAACTTCGACTTTTCGACGTTAATCGTCAAGCCTGCTTCAATTATTTCTAAAATTGTGCTCTTCAAAGTTCTTCGATATGACGAGTAAATCGTCTAGATAGACGAAGACTTGATCGCGTAATTCAATTGGTACTACTAGGTTCAATCAGATAGGTCAGAGTTTGTGCTGCGTTGGAAAGACCAAATGGCATTACTTTAAATTGATAAAGTGGCCTCCCTGGGACCGTGAAAGCCGTCTTCTCCCGCGAACTTTGCTCCAGCGGTATCTGCCAGTACGCATCTTTCAGATCCACACTTGAGATAAAGTGTGTCTTTGAAAGACGCGCTAACAGGCCCTCTATATGAGAAATTGGACTCGCATTCTTCTTTGTTACTAGGTTCACCTTCCGAAAGTCCAAGCACAGGCGGTTTTTTCCAGGTTTTCGTACTAAAACGACTGGAGAACTCCATGCGCTTGAACTTTCTTCGATGACCCCCAAAGAAAGCATGCGGTCCAACTCCTCATACACTAGGGCTTGTACCGCTGGAGATATGAGATAATGACGTTGCTTTATAGGTATGGCATCTCCCGTGTCAATAAAATGTTCCAGTAAGTTGGTCTTTCCAAGGCCTTTCGTTGTAAAAGACGGAAATTTTGTGATAATTTCACGAAGTTTGTGACGTTCTTGAACGTTTAAATCACACTCGATTGCACTCTCTACTTTATTGATTATTCCCGTATTAAGTGACATTTCGGAAATGATGTGAGGAGCTATCTGGAAAATTTTCCAGAAATCCACACCTAAGTACAGTTGCTGTGTTAGAGATGGTACGACAAACAAATTCATGACATTCGCTTTGCCTTTGTAATGGATTTGTGTCGTAACCATTCCGACTATCGATTGTCTCTGTCCATCAGCAGTAGAGATGAACGATGAGAACTTTTTAAAAGAAATTCGATTGTCTTTCAGGAACTCCAGAGAACCCACACCCAGACAACTCAGAGTTGCTCCTGAATCAAGTAAACCACGGATCTTTGTCCCACAGATTTCCACAGTGACATATGGTCGTGGATCATCTTCAGAACAATCTAAAGTCGTTGATGCGATTGTTCTATGTAATTCTTTCTTTTTTTTTATCCTTTCTCTTAATTTTCTCACTTTTTCGGAAGTCGAGGGAAAGGTAACTATTCTTTTCCTTGCCTCATAATAATTTTTTATACGTTCATGAAATGATTTTCTTGAAATAACAGGTTTGTGATTGTACTAGAGTCTTCGAGATCTTTAGGAGATTCTTTTAGACTTATTGTTTCTTCAGGTGAATGTCGTAGCAGAGTTATTTTGACTAAAGCAGGTTCTAATTTTCCGGATTCTCGGACTTCGGGCACTTCCCCCCGGTCGCAGGGTTGCCCGACTGTCGGTTTCCCGAACATTTCTCACATTTGGGCGAGATGACATTTTCACGTCCACACCTAAAACAAAATAAATTCCGTTTAGGATTATCACATTCTCTAAAAGAATGTCCTTCTACTTTGCAGTTCCAGCATATCAGTGTGTTGGCTTCCCTATGGTAAGCCTCAACTACTCCTGGTGCTACATAACTTAAATCATCTGTGCTCGTTTCTATCTCGCTAATTTGTCGTCGTGGTTGCTGAAATGGAGTACTAGATGGATATTTAGATTTGGCAGGCTCATTTCCAGTCAAAAACTTCTCAATAGTCCTGCACACATAGACCATCTCTGGTAAACTATGTGTACTAAAAGAAGCTCTCCAATTCTACGACGGACATTTAGTTTTATTAACTCAATGATTTCTTTAACAGTTTTAGGTATCCGTAGTCTTAAGTTCATTTGAATTAAATCATCGTAAAAACTATCGAAAGTCTCGTTCAGCAATTGTTTACGATCCGACATTTTTCTATATAACTCCGAATCTGTCTCAAGAGTTCGGTATTGTTCTACTAGAGCCAATCGCAAAGTTGGCCAATTACTAGTTGGATTACTCTTAATAAACGTCCAATACCAAGTCATCGCACTACCACTTACAAAGTGGTGAAAATTTTGGATAACCTCCGGCCAAGTTACATTGTAACTATCTTTGACACGTTCAAGCCGAAACAAAAAATCATCGATTGTCATGTTCTTGCTGTCAAATTTAATTCCCCACTTGTGATAGTGTGGGAAACATAGTGTTGAAGTTGAAGATGGTGTTGGGTTAGCTTGACTAGCAGACGGAGGGGAAACGTTAAAATTTAAATTGCTCAATTGAGCTAGGAAGTTAACCACGTTTGAACCCCGGGCCATATCTACTGGATGAACGCCCGGATCATTCGTTGGGTTAACATTTTCCGAAGGATTATTTAAGACGGGTCTTTGTGTAGCATAATCAGTCACTCTTTCAAATAGGGTGTGCCTGTTCAACACGGTTCGAGGTTCTTGTTGGTTTGTAGCCACAGCTGGCGTGAAATTAGAAAGGGTTTCCCTCACTATCGACCTAACCTGTTGCAAGAACTCAGCCTGAGTTCGTTCTAATTCTTCGCGTATAAAGCGTTGGTCTTCGGTACGATTAAGTCCAACCGTTGCCGTAACAACTTCTTTTACGTACGCTTCAAAATGCTCACCTTCTTTGGAGTTGTCGTTGTCCCTATGGCTTGAAGTTCTGGTACGACTAGTACGACCAACTCCGTTTGAATCATTTTGCCCTAATGTACCACTAAGGCCTGACCCAGTTGCCACGGGTTCAATGCCGTTCAACTCAACCTCAACTGTATTATTATCTGTCGGAGGAGGCCGTTGCCTACTATTACTTCGTGTATTTTGTGAATTTTGACTGTCTTTCTTTGGGCGACCCATTGTATAAAACTAGTACTATAGACTTTTTCTACTACTCTAATTTCAGATATTGTTATTTGTATTTAACTATTTGGATTTAACTTTACTTTAACTTTCTACAAAAACTGAATAATAAAAAAAATATAAACCTTAAAAACTTAAAAAAAAAACAAATGTATTATAAACTTTTTCTCATCTACGAATCTCAGGAAGTGATTGTGAGGTGAATGTGAAGGGTGAAAGGGTTAATCCTAAAAAAAATAAATTCCTGCTTCCTCATATTCTCTTCTTTCAAAGAAAAAGGAAGTCCTAACAAGAATTTCGAATATACTTTAATATATAAAAACTCTAAAAAAAAATAACGTCGCTTTAAAACTAAGTGTCACAAAAAATTATCTCTCTCATCACGTAACAACTGTCGATAGCCAAGATTTATTTGTATCATTAGCTGTCCGGATAACGCGTGGAGTTATTCATAGTTACTTGAACACTATATAATCAAATTTTAAGCTATTCATGAGATCTTTATAAATTAATTAATGATGGATATATTTCCCTTCTAAGATCAGTTTTTTGAACGTCAGCAACAGTCGTAGATCCGAAATATATATTTTTCAATCTACCGGACAAAAGTCTTAATACAACAAAAAAAAGAAAAAATATCAACTTACTGCATTCTACAAACTAACTACTTACGCTTCAATGCTATCAGCTACTCAAAACAAATTTCCATCTAAGTATGGACACTGAAAGACGCAAGGCTAATTATGTGGTGCATAATAGCATATCACGTCGCAGCGTCAGGAGTCAAAAATCAAAACTTAACTCCTCTGACAACAGTGACTGCTCATCACGCACGGTGACAATTCACAAGAAAGCAAAACTTTAAAATCTCAAAAAAAAAATCACATCAAACAAAAATTTGGAATGTAATTTCAAAAATAATCTTATAATCTGAGTAAAACAAAAATCAGTCGCTTAATTCGGGCCCCACGTTGGGCGCCATCTGTAACGGTATAATTAAACTTTTTGAAACTAGCACGTTATATTTTTGTATGCTATAAGCATACCTACACCTATTCACCTATGAAAGGAAAGAGGGTTCTATGAAAATTCGTTTCTAAAAAAAAAAACATGCAAGACCGACTTTTAACTCGATTCGAGATCATGAAAGATCTCAAAACAAAATAAACCAGATGTTCACGTGCTCTTCCTCCTTCTAAAGTTTTCCACTAACGACTTCTTTTACCTTTAGGACCGTTGTCTACAGACCCACCGGCCCGTCCAGGCAAGAGTCGTATAAGCGGTGTCCCCTAGCTCTGGTAACCTAAGGCCTGCTGATTGCCATGTTTAGCTCGTCGATGGGGGGATCTTGTTACTCGCTAAGGGACGAGGTTACCTTCTTCAAGCCTTGATCTAGTTGTCATTTGATCGTAAATATTTCCATCTTCTAAAGACGAGGGACCCGAATCATAGCTACCGATTTAAAAACTTTTTTTTTTCACAACTTCTTCTTGGAGGAGGACATAGGTGTTAGTGTCCTCGGAGCTTTTCATTACCCACCCTATAAAATATTCCAAAGATACAAATCTCTGAAATACTCCTACGCCATTACACGCCCCAAATATCGTAACGGCCCTCAATTGAAAAGGGGAAAGTCATGGACTCTCCCTCTCGGCATCTTCATAAACTTAACCCTACCCCTTCACATTCCACACATCCACTTCCCAAACTTCTTCTCTAAAACTCCATATTGAGGTCTTTCTGTTTGGCTGTGAATAACCTCCGATGTGACCAACTATCCACGAAAACATTTCTTTATTTAAATACGAAACTAAAATTAATTTTTCTTAAAATTCTGGAACAACAAAAAAAAAAAATAATGTTTAAATTTTTATTCTTCACGAATAGTTCATTTTATTTCGCTAAGTGATTTGTGTGAGGTCATTAAAATTAATTAACAATATCAAACAAAAATTGTATCCTATTTCATCACCATACATCGGTAAAACCAGGTAAGTACCACCGAACGATCATTCAAACAAAACAAAATTTGTTGTATACCATTAGTTCTCTTTTTTTTTTATATATATTTGTACATATGTATCTAGATTTAGTTAATAATCCCTATTCCGGATATCCTCACGACGAACCCACCGAAACCCAACTTCAAATATTTTCTTTTTCTCATATATCCTTTTTTTTTTTTTTTTATATGAATTTCATTAAGAATAATTGTATTTATTAAAAATATTATGAACAAAAAAAAAATTCACTTACCAGTGATCCAGAATGTTGTGCACAGCATAATGATCTGGTGATTGATTGGCTAAACGACGGTTGAATTTATTTAGGTTACACATGAAGGGTACCAGGAATCAAAAACAACTAACTAATCTCACTTTTTTTTTTTTACACTGTTAAAAAAAAATAATTTTAGTTACTTCGATGGATGGGATGTTACACCTTGCGATAACAACCTACGATAACTTAATTACTATTTTTTTTTTTTTTTTTTATACTAACTTTCTTTTAACTACATTCTATTTTTCTTTTAGATAAGTCTTTTCAAACCAAAATCAAATTATTTTCTTAATCGCGTACAAAAAAAAACTTCTTTTGATTCCATAACTATTCACCTGTTGATAAATCACTTTAAATTCATTAATTTTCATCAAGTTTCAAAAAAAAATATTCCCATTTCTTATTTGCTTTATAATTCAAATTTTGATTTATTTTGTTTTATTCTATTTTTGAACTTAAGCACAAAATATTTGTATTATTAATTTTTTTTTGATTTTGATTTGATTCATCAATTCACCGGTAAGTATATTTTTCTAAATCAAATTTTCTATTTCTTTTTTTTTTTATATTTTTCTTTCTCATTAATTTAATATATCTTTTCTTTTTGTTATCCTTCTTTTCTAATTTAAACTAAATTTTCCTTTTCATTTTGGTATACATATGTACATAGGTGAGTATCAATATGCAGTTTTATATCTTTTTTTTTTCATAGATATGAATGACTTTTTTTTCTTTTTTCAGCACTTTCTTTTCAGCACTATTCTATTTTCCTGATTAATATTCTTTTACAGCCTATAGACTTTCTTTAACCATACTTTCTTTTCCTTAATTTTTCCTAGGTCCTTTTATTTTTCAGTAGGTACACTAACTTTCCTTTTCCTTTTCTTTTTCTTATTAAATTTTTTTTTCTTTTTCTACTAATTTTCTTTTCTTTACAGCACTAAGATCTAGCTTTTCGTTATTATGAATGAGTTTTAACCACTTAATGTTCTCTTTTTTTTTATTGTCTTTTTGACTTTCACTTCACTGGTATCCTATTTAAATTTTTTACAGCCACGATGAATATAATATGTTCCTGCGAAGTGATCCTTCCACGTTGGTGCCACTTGACGGCACGAAGTATTATTGGAGACACTAATCGTTTTGCCTCAAAAAAATGTCGATGGCTTTTCCTATTGGATCAATCCCTAAGGGATCAAGAAAATTTAAAATGAGTCTCTATGACCGACTATTCTTTAGATCTTGAATCTTACCTTTTTTTGAGATGAATGGCTTTGGATGTATTTTGGGAAAATTGGTTTTCCTCTTAGAAATCCTGAACAGGATTTCTCCCAACTCTGACGAAGGTATTTCTTCAGGGCAGCAAAATAAAATTCAAATTTTATGCTTCTGAGTCTGTGCTTGAAGAAAATTTGGTGAACAGAACCCTGAAGACTTTAGGTTCCTTTTTTAACCACCTGAATACAAAAAAAAACGCTGGCTGGATTTTCCTTTTTGGGATAACAAGGTTTTGGTTTTCTCTCTAATTCCTAAGAGCAAGAAGGTGTTATTTTTTTTTTGAAGAACCAACTTTATTACTACTGAAAGGAATCTTACCTGACTGCAGTCTGACTGACTCAGATCAATCCCGATGTCTATGAAAAATTGTCTTTCAGATTACCTCTTCAGAGCCCTGAAGGGGAAATAAGATGATCTGAACGTAAGACAAATAATTTTTCTTATCAGGAATTCTTGATGGGGAATTTTAGTCACTGGCGGACAAGACCGCGAGGTTTCCCTCTCAAATCTCGACCAAGAATCGAATTCGGTTGTCTAAAACGTATAAAAAAAAATTTTAACTTTTTTTTTTTCTTTTTATAAAATGGCGTATTGGGTACCTACTTTGGATTTGGAGGATGATTTATCCTTTTTGTTTCCTTAAGTCTTCTTATTTTTAACTTTTTTGTTTATTCTTTAGTTTTCTTTGTGTTAAATTTTGTTTTTATTTTCTTTTTGCTTTATTTTTTTAACTATATAGCGCACGCTGATGGGGAGAATACTAGTTTAGTCGATGTCCTAATTGTAAAAGAATTCGTGAAATGCGCTTTCGCTCTACGAAGACGTGCAATTGTGATTTTTGCAGTGGAACGAGAGGAATGAAAACGAAACCGGATACCAAGGTTAATTCGGTACGGGCTGGCTCAGAACATTGGTTCTATTTTTTTGACTTCTTCCTCTCTGACTATGAACACAATGATTTTAAGCTTACTGCGCAAGCTCGCGTTACTGCTTGGGGGGGGGGGGGCGTCAGTGTTGACATTGACGAGATTTCAAGCGAGAGACATTATTCTTTTTTTGTATCTTTTATCGAGTAAAATATAAGATTTTATATATAACGAAATAAATTCTCCTTTTATTTGGAAAGAGACTTTTTTATGAAGTTGGAAATTTTTTTTGTATTTTGGTTTAGGAATCAAGTGGCAGATATCGTACATCGGGTAAGGCAGTTTTTATTGAAGCCGTTTCCTACAAGCTTTGAGATATGAGGTTATATTAAAGCCTAAATGTCAGTACCGTGGGTATCAGTACCGTGGTATATTTATTTATGATTAATTTAAATTAAATGATTTCAAGCAATTTTGCTAAAAATCTTGTTATTTTTTTTATTAAGAATGGACAATTTGGACAAAACATATTAAAAAAAATTTGTGCAATAAATGTTGAGTTATAACCTAGCATAAAAATAAAGACTCCAACCTCAAAGAACAGATTTGAAAAACTAAAAAACATACAATTTTGAATAAAACATTGGCTTTTAAAGTTGAAAACGTCAAAACGGAAGAGAGAATTTAGAAACTCAACAAAAATATTTTCAAAAAGAGTTAGAACGTATAAAAATTCAAAAATAAAAAATCAGTGTCAGCACCATAGAGAAATATATTATCTAGAGAACCGACTTCAGGGCTCTTTCTCTTTCACCCTACAAGCTGCATTGAGAGATTTCCTCCACAAGGGTGAGCATGTGTTGGTTGCCCTAATGCATTTTAAATGGAACGCTCCAACACAATGGGCCCTACCAAAAACAAAATTTAGAGACCACTTAAATATTCAAGTAAAATGGACTATAATGGTATATACTCTATATAACAAACAAAACATGGTATGACTTAAATATTTAAGTAGATCCTAAATAATGAATATTACATGGTACGGGCTCTTAAATAATAAACATTTGGTGTATGGTTCATTATTTATAGTCCATACCATTATGGTTCATTGTACTTGAATATTTAAGTCGTCTTTAAATTTGGTTATTGGTAAGTCCCAATGACACTGTTGTGGATATTGCTCAGTTTTGCTCAAATAAATTGAAAAGGTCGTTAAGTATTCAAAAAATAAAGCCGTTGAATTCAAAAATTGGAAATTGAAATTAAATTTTAGTAAAATTTCTTTTTGTAACCCTTTATCAATATAAATTATAAGAAATATCGTTTATTTTTCAAAACAGGCATTTTTTGGATGAATGTTTACCACTTTTTGATTTTTATCTTTTTCACGAATGCTTTTAAAAATCTCAAAACTATACAGATGATAGATATTGTTTATCTACTTGTTTTGTAAAATTTTAAAATTTTTCGAAATTTTTTTAACCAAGATATTGACATATTTCTGTTGTTTTATTTATCACCTCATAACTCTTAAGTTATTACATCAATAGGATTAGTTTTTTTTTTAATTCACATCTAGGAAAATAAGCAATTAATTTGATATATAATACATAACTGTACACCATACACGACCTTCACAATAGTTAAATAGGAAACCAAAAAAAATCTCGGAAAAATTGAAAAAAAATGGGGTTGTTGTTCATTGCCAACCGACGTGTTTCAGTTGAGAATTGCCCAATTTTTGCTAAATTTGAAAAACAGCCGATTTGCGGCCATTTACATGCTTATATCTTTGGATCCAATGGTCGGATTTTCAAAAGTTAAAATTCAAATTAAAGCCAGAATGACAGTCGAGTACCAGCTATAAAAAATTTTCAAAACCATCAAAAATTTCTTACTAAAAAAATTTAATTAATTTTTGGAGAATAATTTTCATCGAGGCAAACGTAACGAAGAAGAGGAATGCACAAGAAAAAAAATAAAATAAAAGTTTGCTATTAAGAATATACTGGTTGGAGGGAGTTAGTTATTCTAAAGACGGTGGAGTGTGTGCAACAAAACAGCATAACCTTGGCAAATTGGGTTCGCATCGGGAAAAAATTTGCTATACATATGTAGGTATGCATGTTTGTGGTAGGTATTTTTCATTCATAATTTGTTAAGGTGCCTTCATATGCTTAGTTTGGTTGGCTGATAACTTTTATTCTAATAGTCGGATCGTTAAGGTTGAAGAGGTCTTAAAATTCAGGTAGAATATCAGGCTACATATTTCTTACAAAATTATTGCAGAGTAACATAAAAGTATGTTTACAATACAATATGTGTAAGATACAATATATAATTAATTATCATTAATCATTAATTTTGTCTAAAAATTCAGGTTGAATATCAGGCTACATATTTTTTAACAAAATCATTGCAGAGTGACATAAAAGTATGTTTACAATAGATACATATACAGTATGTGTAAGATACAAAAGATTATTAACTATAATTATTTATTGTATTATTCATACATGAATGTCAGTTTATTAGACTTGACCATTCTTTATTCCGTCAATTTCATTGAATTTCTGAACAACAACTTAAAGGTGCTACCACCAATGGTATACGAATTAATTTATAATTCGCTTTAATTAATTATTTGGCTGGAGATATAGCTATTTCAAGGGGTGCCAAGCCCTATCATCAGTCTCCTTATTAGTGGTGCTGAGCTTTAATCCAATTTTATTATGAAAAACTTTCTGCACACCATGAGATTCGAACCCACGCATATCAGATTTGCTCAGTCTTAGAAGTCGTATGCACTACGCATTCCAATACCTTAGACCACTGACGTCACAGGTAGAGATGTGTATCGTTTGTTTATCAAATGCATTTGGAGCATCAGCATTTTTCTAAGCGCCTTCAAGTATGCTGTCTTGTTCCGCCTCCATTTTTCTCCATACCTTATTTCAATAGACTACAATTCGTAGTACGTATCAAAGGGGGAGAGGTTGGAAGATCGGCAACAGACCAGACTATTAAGTTATTATTATTATTTATTGTATTTTTCATACATGAATGTCAGTTTATTAGACTTGACTGCTGTCTTGTTCCGCCTCTATTTTTCTCCATACCTTATTTCAATAGACTACAATTTAAGTTGTTGTTGTTGTTCAGAAATTCAATGATTATTAACTATAGTCAACAGCTTTAAATATTGTAAAAGAAAGAAAGAGACAAAATTAATGATTAATGATAATTAATAGTATATTGTATCTTACACATATTGGACCTTACTAATAACCAAACACTAATGTCGACTATTAGTAAAGTTCAAGGTTAAAATAAAGTGCGGAGCTTAAACGGAATCCTACTAATAACATATTTAACCTTCTCGTTAACAAATCCTCACACTTTCCTTGAATCTACTACAATTTCCATCAATATGTTGTCAAATAAATGTCAAATTTTTTTGGATTTTCAATTTCATTAATTTCGCGTCAACAAAAACAAATATTTACAAAAATCAGTTCAAGTAACGAAAGAAATAAATTTATTCAAGGAAACTCGCAAAATTAAGAAGCGATTCCATCAACAAATGCACGCGGGGCTGGGTATATAGAACGCAATTTATAGGAAAGCACTTCTCATAAATTAGATATTTTTCATTTATTTGTATGTCATAAATTTTTATTAAGTAACAACAAAGGATATGCTAAAAAAAACTCTACTTAAAATAATCAGATATTTCATTTTAAAGTTATAACTTCCAAAAAAAAAGTAAGAAAAAAAAAACAAAAAACTAAAATCAAAGAATCTTGAACTTGGGTTTCGATGGGTTCTTCTTTTCACAACACGCGTATCCGATCTACGGGATGCATTTAGGAATTCCTTGAATTGATGAGTTTAAATAATTAAATTTTTTTAGTAAGAAATTTTTTTATAGCTGGCACTCGACTGTCATTCTGGCTTTAATTTGAATTTTAAATTTTGAAAATCCGACCATTGGATCCAAAGATATAAGTATTTAAATGATCGCAAATCGGGTGTTTTTCAATTTTTCAACTTTTTGAGCTACTGGCACCAATTATTGTTGTTGTATCAACAATTCACACGTATTCACGGACAGGGAATTTAAGAGAGTTTTCTCTCATTGAGCTAAAATAAAATTTGTGGGTTGTTTAAGCATGGGGGGTACGAGTCGGTTCTCTAGATAATATAGGTACTCTATGATAATATAGGTACTCTATGACCATGTCTTCGAGATTTAGTACTTTTTACCACATTTTTTGTTCCTTAAAAGTTGTAGTAAAATACCCCTACACATTTAATACCATGTCTATTTAAAGACAAATAAAATAAAAAAATTAATTTTCAATGACTTTTAATTTTAGCAAAATTCTTATTTAAAAAATCACAGTTGGCAGAGAATTTTTATGTTATCTCTTCGGTTCTTAGTATTATTCTTTGAGCATTATACAGCACAACTTTGATTTTTTTGAAAATCGCAATTTTGCAAAAAAATTTATTCCTAAAATTTGAAAATTTGGGAATTGAAAAAAAAAATTTACGGCACAAGTTGAGCACAATACAGCACATTTTGAAATTCGAAAATGGCGGTGCTAACTTCACGCTTTGCTTAATGTATTTTTGTTCTCTTAAAGCTGTAAATATTCGAATTTTTTGTTATCTCTTCGGTTCTTAGTATTATTTTTTGAGCATTATACAGCACAACTTTGATTTTTTTGAAAATCGCAATTTTGCAGAAAATTTTATTTTTAAATTTGCAAATTTGGGAATAAAAAAAAAAAAATTACGGCACATGCCGGCACAAGTTGAGCACAATACAGCAGAACTTTTTTTTTTTAATTCGAAAATGGCGGTGCTAACTTCATGTTCTGGTGCTTCGCAGCATTTTCGTTCGATCGTAAAAGCTGCAAATATGCGAATTTTTTGTTATCTCTTCGGTTCTTAGTATTATTTTTTGAGCATTATACAGCACAACTTTGATTTTTTTGAAAATCGCAATTTTGCAAAAAAATTTATTCGTAAAATTTGCAAATTTGCGAATTGAAAAAAAAATTTACGGCACATGCCGGCACAAGTTGAGCACAATACAGCACAACCTTTTTTTTTGAAATTCGAAAATGGCGGTGCTAACTTCACGCTAAAAAACAAGAATAGCCTCTAAAAACCAATAGCTTAGTACGATTTTTTTTTTAAATATGGCACATCGCAGCACAAGTTGGGCACATCGCAGCACAACCTTTGTTTTTACAAAAATCCAAAATGGCGGTGTTAACTTCACGATCATCAGATTATTATACAAAGAGAAAGAGTTGCAAATTGAAGGAAGTTTTTTATTGTTGGTTTGAAGGAGTTTTTTTTTGTTTAACTGCACTCATTCATTTTCTTGTGTTCGTGCCACTTGTTTTGTTTTTCTTAGAATAAAAAGAAATGAAGAAAAAAATCATTTGTTCTGGTGCGTGATTACTGATTAGTGTTTGGTCCAGTTTTTAAATAAATAGTGCTATCTGTGATAAATAAATTGTGAATCTGAATAACCGAAGTGGAAACTCAAAAGTCAATGTACTTATACTATACTACGATAGTTTCAAGAAAGCAGAAACTGTGTGAGAATTTAATGTAAGTAGTTAAAAAAATAGTTTTGTTTATTTATTCCA
>OV839566.1:98481744-98514249 GCA_929447395.1 Epistrophe grossulariae
CTGATTGGCAACTCTGTTGTGTTAAAGAAAAGTTCAGTTTACGGTCGCTCTAATAATTTATTTAAAATAATACTGTTTAATCAGTTTATAATTAACAAAATTGGTTGATTAATTTGCATTACTAGTAGTACTTACATAAAACATTGAAATTTTGGTGAGTCCAATTGATTTCATTAGTTTTTATATAACAAAACGCATCAACTCAAACACAACCTTCGAAATGAACCGTACACCACCATCGTCACAAAGATCTTGTCATTTCTCGCAATCACAGAAAAGACCACACAAGGAAATAGCTCCAGATTCTCCTCTTAACAATGGTCTGCGTATATGCAAAGAACCAGCAGTTGGGACAATGGCGATATCTGACCTCAAACTGATAATAGAGGAATCGTTATCTAAAATGCTCTATGTTAAACTAAAAGACATTCCAACCAAAGCAGACTTTCAATCCATCAGCACAGAATTAAAGAATCTGCAAAGAAAGAATGATGAGCTGCAAGTTCAAGTTGAGCATTTTGATGCGCGCTGTGTAACATTGGAGCGCCAGGTCGAAATGTTACAAACCGAGGCCAATGAACATAATGTCTTTGTTCACCTCCCCATACAAAATGGAGAAGATGCTGGTGAACGGGCGAAAGATTGTTGCGTAAATTTGTTGCAAGCAAACGAAAACATAGTTGCAACAACGAAAGTTTTGAGGTCCAGCAATAGCAACAAGGCAAACGTCATCGTCAAAATGCGTAACATTGAAGATGTAGGACGAATCTTGAAAGCTTCGTCAAAATTAAGAAACACTGGTATTCATTTGCACCGAGATCTTCCAGCTTCGGTTCGTTCAAGAAGGAAAAAACTTAACGATTTAAAAAACGAAATTCTACAGAAATATAAATTTATAAAAACACAGTTTCGCGGACAAACATTAATTGTAGAAAATAAAGCCTTCTATTTTGACAACCATAACAATTTGATGTGTGAGGGAGAATGCGGAAAACTGTTGTTACGTCAAATTATAGATGTCAGCTGTAATGGGCGCATTCAAGGTGAAGGAAATATTTTGGGTATAACTACCAGTGGTACCAGTGGTTCTCAAACTATTGGGGATCAAGGAAATTTGTTTTAATAATAATGCCGTCTGCCCTTTAAAATATTTAAAAAGTTTAAATGTTTAAAATGTTAATGTTGCAAATAATTATAAAATTTAAAATTTAGTAATAAGAGTTTATATACCAATTTTTTTGAATTTATAAATAATTTTGACCTTATATTTTTATATGAAACATTTATGAGTGAAACAAGTCTTATTAACTATGAAATCAAATTTCAAAATTACGAGCTGAAAATAGTTCCTGCTATAAGACAGCATGCTAGAGGGAGAGCGAGTGGAGGTTGCATATTTGGAGTAAAGAAAGAATTAAAAAGATGCAGTTACGTTTTTACAACTTTAAATGATATAACCTGTGTAGATTTAAGAATGGATGGAGAAATTTTTCGTATTATACCCTGCTATATCAACTGCAACAATTGGGATGTAGATTTCAACAAGATGAAAGAAGCAATAATGTGTGGAACAGGTACAAATTTGCTTATAATAGGAGATCTGAATGCAAGAGTGGGTACAACAGATGGTGAAGAGAACGAGAGAAGAGGTCTAATTAGACAATCTAAAGATTTGGTGAGAAATAATAAGGGGAATCAATTGCTTGATCTCTGCAACTCTTTTGGATTCCGAATTCTGAATACGAGTGATGGAGATGAATTTGGTGAACATACGTTTGTTGGAAAACAGGGAAGTTCTGTCATTGATTATGGACTCGCTGGAGAGAAATGGAATTCTGTGATTACTGATTTCGAGGTGGAGCAAGTACCTTTTTCGGATCATATGCCAATTGTCGTCCATTTTAGCATTGAGGGAACGGATAATGAGGAAAACAGGAACCTAAAATTGATGCCCAAACTACATTGGAATCATTCAAATGCAATTACATACAAGAATCGGTTAGATATAAATCTGATGACAGACGAAAATTGTAATTTGAGAAAAATTGAAGATTGCATTAAGAAAGCGGCTCCAATACCAAAGAATTACGATGGAAGGAGAATATTTAAACAACCTTGGTTTGATTCGGAGTGCATGTCGGCAAGAAAACTAGCTTATACTTGGGTAAATAACTATAGAAGAGTCAACAATGAGTCTACTAGACTACGCTACCTCCAACTAAACAGAAAATGGAAAGTACTATGTAAGGAGAAAAAAAATAACCTACTATGAAAACGAGGCAATAAGTTTAGTAAGTTGTAAGAGTACGAGTGAGTTTTGGAAAAAATACATAAAATAAATGGCAAGGTATATGTTATTAATAATAATCTACATTGTGAGGCGTTAAGAATATACTTTACCGAACTTCTAAATCATTTACCTACCTCCACTGATATGATGCAATTTGCGCAGCCAGCTTTTAGTGATGAGATCTTAGAAGGTATAATACAGAAGGAGGAAATATATGCAGCTCTCAATGGACTCAACGATGGAAAGGCCGCTGGATCAGATAGAATACCTTCAGAATTCTATAAATATGGAACAGAGAATATGATAAACAAAATAATGGTAATCTACAATAACATCATGGATACAGGCCTTATACCGCAAGAATTCAAAGAAGCGCTTATTTTTCCAATCCACAAAAAAGGTAATACAATGGACCCTGCAAACTATAGAGGAATTTCTTTCTTAAATACATCCTACAAAATATTTACATCAATTTTGCATAGTAGACTTAAAATGTGGATAGACGAACACAAGCTATTGAAGGAATTTCAAGCTGGCTTCAGACAAGGATATTCCACCATTGATAACATCTTTGTACTACGAAGTATCGCTGACTTCTATTTGGAAAGAAACAAAAAGCTGTATGTTTTCTTCGTCGATTTTAGGCAGCTTTCGATACGATGGACCGCAATGCATTGATGTACAAAATATTTGGATTAGGAATGTCATACAAGTTCGGACGGGTACTTCAGAATCTTTATCTGGAAACAAAGGCTGCAGTATGGGATGGAGAAAATATTTCGACATGGTTTGAAACGAAAACAGGGGTAAGGCAAGGTTGTATGCTGAGTCCAAGCTTATTTGCACTTTTTATTGATGATATAACGGATTTTCTTCCAGGAGGAGTAGAATATGCTGGTATTCTCATCAAGGCTCTCCTTTTTGCGGATGACTTAGTGTTGTTTGCGTACTCACCAGAATCGCTACAACTCATGATTAATAAACTAGGTATCTACTGTAAAACCTGGAGATTAGTGGTTAGTCTTGAGAAGTCGAAGATAATGGTTTTTCGAAAAGGTGGAGGAAGAGTAAGCAGTAATGAACAGTGGACTTACAATAATGAAAGAGTAGAGGTGGTTAAAGAATATAAATATCTTGGCATCAATATAAACAATAAAAACAGCATTGAAAAACATCTTGCCGATAAATTGCAAAAAGCGAAAACAACTATGAATATTGCATGGAAAAACATCTTCAGTAATAAGCATATAGCTCACAGCAGTAAATACAAAGTATTTGAATCGTTAGCTGAGTCAACATTAATGAATGCAGCTCAAGTGTGGGGTAGCAAAAAATAAGAAACTGTTGAAAAATTGCTTCGATTTTATATAAAAAGGATATTTCGATTACCACCGAATGCACCGAACTACATGTTAATACTGGAAACAGGAATCTCTCCATTGTTTATTAAAACACTGAAATTAAATGTGGACTACATATGTAAGGTCCTTCTGATGTCAGATGAGCGTCTCCCGAAAATAGCAGCAGTACAGGTGATACAGAGAAAATCAGGTTGGTTCAGTGAGTGGCTAGAGCTAGCTGAAGTAGAAGGTATGAATCTGGCACCTGAAGACTATCTTAGGTGGAAACCCCTTCTGTACCAATTAATTGCTGCAGTAGACGATCGATATAGACTGAGGTACACATCCGAAGCAAAAGAATCCATCTACAGAATGTCTTACAGCAAGCTGGACTACAATCTTAATCAAAAGAATTACTTCCGAGATGACACAACGGATCAAATATCTATGATATTTAGACTTAGAGGAGAACTGCTCAATCTAAATTTCATTCCCCATAGAGATGATTTACCTTTGATGTGCGAATTATGCAATATGGGTGAGAGAGAAAACATTTTTCATTTCATGGGTAGATTTCCAGTGTTACGAGAAACAAGAAGACATGTCTTTGGAAGCGATGTTTTATCGGAAGAGCTGATCACTCATCATCTAAATGAAGTAGATACTCCCTTGTTATATAAATATTGTAAAATCGCATTAGAATATAGAAACAGAATTATTAACGAAAATTTTTAAAGATTGTTAAAAAACATATACATATGTTTATAGAATAAAAAGTTGTCAATCAGGCAGACGGCAAACAGCCATGCTATATATATGTGAAATAGTTATGTATGAACATTTAACATTGAAAAAATAAATCTAATCTAATCTAAATCTAAAGAATAAAATCTTAATTAAACAGAAAAAGGGGCCATTTTGATGATTTTTGAAAAAGTGGGGGCCACGGGTCCCGAGTCTGAAAAAGGGGCCAAAAGGCAACACTGACGCCATCTCCATCAACAGCGTTAGTAGTTATTATTTAGAGAATTGTGTCTTCCATTTTATTTAGCTCACGTGGAACTTCATTGTAACTCCCATCTCCAGTCTTCTGCATAAAAGATTTCCGCTCATTGCAGCACCTCAGAACCCCAGACTCCAACACTTACAATATTATTCACTTTTGTTAATAATAATCATTACCTTCTTACACTGCTCTACTGTTTTCACAACAGGCCCCATTGAGTTAAGTTGGAGGCTCAACGACTCCCAAATATCCACCGACTTCTGATTGGCGTTTAGCTCAACAAACTGCCCTTTCTTACAGCATAAATTCAACCAATGAATCCTTGTGGGCTCTTGTGACCCTGGAACGGTGCCGTGAACTATAAGGCCATATGAAATAACTCCATAATGGCTGTAGTTAACTGTCAAGTGTGAATTAACGTGATATTCCAGTTATGGCTTAAATTCACATTTGAATGAGAACTAACGTCATCAATTGAATGAGAACCCAAGCCGTATTGTTTTAGTTCAGTCCCAAAAGGCAAAATGAACTAACTCCCTCCAAAATTTCGGTAGGACTTAGTTTATAAATTTTCGCCAATACATTCGGTAGCACCTACAGATAACCTGAACAGAATGAACACAGATACCTACACTCAATGTCGTAATATATATGGACTGCTAGTAACCAACTTCACTCGTGTTCCAGTTTACAGCAGCGCTTTTGGGTTTTGGTGGTCATGCCATGAAACTCGCCATTACGAGCCCCCAAAGATACTCTAATTTGGAAATATATTGCAACTTGTAAGGTATTAATGCACTATATTGCCAAAAAAAACCAATGGAAAAGATCAGAAAAAGTAAGTTCGACCAAAATTTACAAAAATTGTTCAATTCATGAGCCATTCTTACAGCTATCGATACACCAGATAAAATGGATTTGGAAAAGCTGCATCCTTTGACCGAGTTGGGCATCGGATTGCTAAATGAAATCGAGCAAATTGCCAAAAATTACTTAAACGACATTTGTGTAAAGAATAAAAAATCGAACGATTTGAAAAGGCCAGAAGATAAAAACCAAGACAAGACTTACAGAGCTGTATAAGGTGCGCCAAGGAATGAAATACGTGTACGTGAACACCAAGTGTGGGCTAAGCCCCCTAGCCCCTACGTAACTATGGCACTGCTCACGTGAAGCGTATTTCTTGTATTTTAATTTACTCAAAGCATAGCGGAAAATGTTATGAATTTAGATTGCTGCGAGTGACTTTAATTCACATTTAAATGTGAACTAATACCATATTTTAAAACGAACTAAGACCATATGACTTTAGTTCTCATTCAATTTTGAATTAAAGCCATAACTGGAATATGGCGTTAATCCACATTTCAAAGTGACCTAAGGTCATTATGGCGTTAGTTAATGGCACCCCCTGGAACATCCCTGAAAATTAAAATTGAGTTATACAAATAAAAAATTCACTGAATATTCAGTGTTGTTTACTTACCTTATTAGCTGTGTTTTATTTTCCCCGAGATCCGAACCAGATTGGATTTGCTTACGAAAATATATGTATTACAAAAACAACACAAGATCCAACTTTGTTTTGGATTTGGATTTCCAAATCTGTTTTGAACACACACCCTTAATTTGTAAATGTCGTCAGTAGTGTAAAGAAAAAAGAAAAAGGGTGTATACAAACAAAAAAAAACAAAAGGAAAAAAGAGTTGGGTATATAACAAGTTGTCACTGAGATCCAAGGTTGTTTTATTTTCATGATCTGATCTGGATTGGATCTGGGGGAAAATAAAACACAGCTATTGTTTTCAGCCATGAAGTTTGTTTTATTTTGTTTTTTTTTTTTTTTTTTTCCTATTTACTGCACGTTCAAGATTTGAATGAAACTTTTATCGCTTACTTCTGGGTAGGTGATAATATTTGACGTTTAAAATGAAAAAGTTAACGATTTTCAAAGATACAGAAACGCATTTTATTGAATCTTTCCAGGATTTTTTTTCCGCGTGTTCCAGCATTGTATATAAAATCTATAGTAATATCATAAAGAGGAGCGACATCTTAAGGTCATATGTTCCACTTCTTTGGGGAGTGTTGGTTGGAATCCTGCATATTCACAAAACGAGAAACATAAATAAAATAAGAACGGGAACGCTATATACTAAATTTATGAGAGTGCGAGGAAGTGAAAAAACGCAATAAAAAACCATAACCTTGACAAATTGGCTTCGCATCGGAAAAAAAATTGCTATATGTAGGTATGCACGTTTGTAGTAGGTATTTTTATGCATAATTTTGTTCTAATAATCAGATCGTTAAGGTTGAGGCCTTAAAATTTAGGTAGAATGTCGGGTTACATTTTTTGTATGTAATCATTGCGGAGGAACATAAAAGTATGTGTGAAAAAATGTAGTTAATTTAAAATTCAATTGAAACACAAACTTAATTAAACAATATATTTTCATGCACGCGTACTTGACCCTTTTAAGGAATCTTATTATGTTTGCAGAATTTAAATAATAGATTCTTCTCGCTCTTACTACTTATTCCCTACACTTAGCCAAGTCTCAATAGTCTAATTTGTGGCGATCTCAGCGACGCGTACAGGACATAAGTTCGACTAAAAAATATTTGTTCATGATAGTACTATAGATTTTAAATACAATGGTTCCAGTCGGTAAAGTTATCGACTGTCAAAGTTATAAAAACCCGATAATGCGATTAAGTGTGTTTGGTTTCATTTTCCATCGTTTCTCGACAATTTTTATCGACGCCCGGGGTACTTTTATGAAAAAAAAAGGTTCAAATGGCGGCGCCCAGAATTAAATACAAATCTGTGAACCGCGCTGAACTAAAAGAATGTACTGAACAAGACCTGGGACTTTTGATCTACTCATCTGTATTCAAGTCAAACCATGAAGCCGTAGTACCTATCCCTATTTGCTACGAATAAAACAGAACGATACATTCGCCTTTATATGTCCTAATTACGATTTTACACACTTCTTCGCCTCGACAATCCAGAGGATAGAAGTGTGTGTGACATGTCAAAGAGAGAACACTAATTTTGTTCTTCTACTCTGTAAATCCATTGTCCACCTTAATTAACTGAATTAAAATTTAAATACTTGTCATATCTCACATATGCTGAGAGATTTAAATGTATTTTTTTGTCAAACTTCGAAGCTAAAACTACCTGCAATGATATATCTGCGTATATAGACCAACGTCTCACGAACATAAAGTTCAAAATTGAGCAGTTGCCAACAAAAGCTCTTTAAGCTCTATGTTCCGCAAGAAATATTTACGTGTACATATATTGGATAAGCATTTCTGGCCGGAAAACATTATCGTCCACGAGTTCGTTAAGGGAAACGCAATGAAGACTCCTTTTCCAAAGAATCTGACAAGACCAACACACCGCCGTCGCAATCAATAGATATACTTTGTCAAAATGTAAGAGGCCTAAGAACAAAGACTAATAAGGTCTACTTTTATTCTTCTAACTGTTCTCACGACGTCATATCTCTGACGGAAACATGGCTATTTGCTGGTATAAGTGACTCGGAACTTTTCGATTCTTCGTTCAATGTTTTAAGACGTATTAATTGAGCTTCCAGGAACGATGTATGTACATGGTAACAAGATAAATATTTTTCTTTGGAAGAACCATCTTCACACATAAGAACTCTTCGTTTGAGCAAACAGGAACATTAACAAGTGATGTCAAAAAACATGATTTAACGGCGACTGGTCGTGCCTTTATACTTGTTCAGATATTGATGCTATGGTTTTAAAATTTTATGAGAAAATGTTTGATTGTTTTTTAATGGCTGTACCTCTTATATCAATTAAATCAAAATCACTTAGTCCAAGTTGGTATGCTAATGAGGTGCGAACTTTAAAAAACCGCAGAAACAAGCTATGGTGTAAGTACAAACTAACTAAATTAGAATCCGATTTTATTAATTATTGTGAAGCTATAGAGACATTTTCAACAGAGTGTCTAGTTTAAAATATCTGAGTTACATACAAAAGGTTCAAAGTAATTTAAAAATGAATCCAAAATCTTTTTGGAGTTTTATAAATAGTAAACGAAAATCTAGTCTTTATCCGTCCGTTTTTAACCATATAATAATATCTCTAACCATGACCCTCGTATCATATCGGAATTATTTTCTGACTTCTTTCAAAGTGGATACATCTGTGATTCTCACAACTGTGATAGCTATATTTGAACTGTGATAACCTAAACAGTAAACTGTGATAGTTTTGACGGAAATGATCAATTATTTGGTCATTTGAAATCATATTATCACTTGACTAATATAAATTTCAATATAAGCATTGACGATATTATGAAGTTTATATCTAATTTACAAGATAATGACACTTCTGGTCCCGATGGCGTACCAGCTTCTGTTCTAAAAAAATGTGTTAGTTATTTATCAATACCACTTGCTTTTAAGGCAAATTCATTATTAGGTTGGATTAAGAGGGAATCACGACAGTTTTCTGATCCCTATGTTATCAAGCAGCTATTTACCTCATTCATCAGGCCCATCATAGAGTATGCTTGCCAGTTGTGGTCTCCCTACTACAGCTGCCACAAATTAAGAATTCAACGAATTCAAAAAAGATTCTTGAATTTTGCTCTCAGAAATTTAGGCTGGCAGAACCCAATAAATCTTCCATCATATAATAGCCGGCTCAAACTTATTGATCTACCTGCTTTAGAGAGTAGACGTTCATATTTATGTTTTGTTTTTATAGTTAAACTTATTGACGTTTATATTGATGCTTTGAACCTTTTGTCTCGCGTTAACTTTAATGTTCCAAAACGTAATCTAAGAGGTCTTCCTGACCCTATTTATATAACGCACTATCGTACCAACTACGAACGCAGTTCACCTTTAAATAATATGTTGAAATTGTATAACGCTAATCATAATTTATTAATTAATTTTTATAATGTATCAAAAACAGCTGACTTTAAAAGAACATTTTATAATTTATAGATCGTAAGAATCATATTGTACGCTAGATATTAATTAGCCTAATTCCAATAAATAAATAAATATTATTAAATAAAAATCACAAACTGTTCAAATTTAATTATATCTGATCACATTAAGTAAAACAACAAAAAATGTCTTCTGATGACTTAACCTCAACTAGGGTAGCAGCTTTATTGGGAAAAAAACACACGGGCAAAACCAAAACGTGGAGTCGGACATGTCTTCGGATGTATTGAGTATCATGCAAGCTATGAAACAATCAATTACCGAGTTAATCGAAAAGAAATTTAAAGACTTGGAAAATATTTTGCGCGATAAATTCGAAAAACGCATCACTGACCTTCATAATGATGTGGAAGTTGTTACCAAAAAAATGTGTGCCTTGAACAAAAAAATCGAGGCCATGAAAGAAAGCAAGAAAGCACTCGATTTTTAGAAGAACAATCATCTAGACAATTAAGGTTGCAGTTTCTATCTGATGCAATTATTACTGGCATTCCACTCATTCCAGGTAAAAATTTAGTGGATAATAGCACTTTGATTGGAAGCCATAACTTAATGCCCATACATATTTTCGGAGTCAACCCGAAACATACAGATTCTCGTCAAAGTCAGAATGAACCGATTATTGTTAAATTTTCCAATCAATTCGAGATGATGATGAATTAACTTTTTAACTATATTAAATCTAAACATAACAAAAAACTTTACTTTTATCGGATATCGGATTCTTTGATCGTAAACAAGCGTTTTTTATCACTGAGAGTCTTGCACCACATTAAAGAAGTTTATTCACTTATGCCCAGGGCCGGATTAAGACATGTAGAGGTCCCAAGGCAATGCTAGCCCAGGCCCCCCTCCTATCTAAAAAAAAAAATTGATTTTTCAAAAATGAAAATTGATGAAAAAATTTATATTTTAAGAAAAAAAAAACCAATGGAAACATTTTTTTTTATTTTTTGTAATTTTTTCCTCCTGTCTGAATCGAACACCTATATCAAAGTTTCTTTTAATTTATTTATCTTCTTTAGGGTCTGTTTCACAATGTCTGATTAAAGTTCCAATTAAGCTATATCGAACTTATTCGACAGTTAACAACCTCATTTACGTTTCACAATGTCTGAATACGTCTAATTGGGAATTAAAGTTCTAAATATTTTCCTGGCAAGATGAAGTGCCGATTAGAAAATTAAACTGACAATTAAAAATTCAAAACTTTCTTCACTAACACTCCAACTTCAATTCAACACACTTACCTCTTATTATTCACATCACTTTGAAACACTCCAATCCTCTCGAAACTTTTAACATATACAATAAGATGACCCACCATGAAAAACTAACTATTTGATGATTATAAATATTTTTTCTTCAATGTTTGACATGAGTCAAATTCTATTTGTCTGGAAAACTGGAATAACGAACGAATAGCTAATTGATCATTGTGAAACGCAAAGTTTCTTAATGGGAGGATTTAATTTTAGGATGAATTAACTGTCGGATAACTAATTAGAAATTTATTTAGACACTGTGAAACAGACCCTTATAGTCATTGACCTTATTTTCTTTTTATTCTTCCTTTCAAATTCTTTTCTTATTATTCTTACTTACATATATTTCTTTGATACAATCAAAGTTTACAATCGGGTTTGAGTTCTAATTTTGTATGTACGAGAATTTGGTTTCCAAAATTCTGTATTCCAAAATTCTGCATTTCAAAATTCGGATACCTACCGATCCAGAGCTACATATGACCATTTTTTGGATATCTTATAGCGAACTCATCAAATTTGGTAAATTAACTCCTAATAAGAATTTGTTTCAAAAATCTATTGAAACCTAGTTACCACACTGTGAAAAAAAGCAATTTTTTAAGTGGCACCATTTCGATTTCGATAGTGAAACCTCGATTTTGTCGCATTTCGATTTTGATAGATATTTGACAGCTGAAAGTTAAGCTTAATCCAACACTGAAAAACTGCTTTTCAGTTCCACAACACAAGGTGTTATAGAGTTTTATAAGGTTTTGAAATTTCAACAAAAATGTTTCAAATCGGGTGTGTTCATAATTTAAAACCTAATCACGTGGTTATTTAAATGGAAATATGATTTTTTGTGGGATTGAGATGCTCTGAAAAATAATTTGTTATTTTGTAACTAAAATACCTCATTTGGCTTTTGAAAACGTATAGTATAAAATATAAATTATTAAATTATTCTTCAACAAATTCAATTTCACCCGATTCGAATTGTTTTACTTTCATTTTATTTCATTAGATATATAAGACGCACCAGATAATTTTTGACAAAGTTTCAAAAATCCCATTTAACTCGACGAAGGTATTCAAATGGGTGGAAGCGTAGTTCAAACACACTTCAACTCTGAATAGTAACGAGAAATTTCTCAGTTATTTGTGTTCTGTTAGTTAACAATAACCAAATTGAGTCACGATGATTGTCAAATTTAATTTATTATTAAAAAAAATTAAGAAGCAATTTAAATACACCTATCAAAAAAATTGTCTTAAAAGCCACGGGGCTCTGGGCCCCTAGGCCGTTTCCTTTTTTGCCTGAGGGTTAATCCGCCTCTGCTTATGACTTTTCCCTGAAGAAAGAAGATAAAATTGCAGCTCTTCTAACTGTTGGTAGATTAGTAGTTAGTATTGGAAGCGCAGACAAAAAAATGGTCAATACCAGTGAAGAGATCAATAAACTGATAAGCGATCTGATGACAGTGACGGTACCAGCAACAACACAAATAAACAGGTTCATGTGGTTCTAACTTAGCATTATTAGTCCAAGCTGCTCCGAGTTCCACTTATAAGCAAAGTTCAAATTAACTTATTAGTTTATTTCCATTCTCTTTTATATTTTTTCTTCGTTATACTATATTTATAATATATATTCATTCTAAAAATTTCATTATTTTTCTTTTTCATTTTGAATAATTTTTATATTTCATACTTAGTTTACCTAATTTAATAATATTTTAAAATAAGTTTCTCAAATTTATTTATTTATTTATTAATTATTATAATAATTATTCATTTTAATCTAAATTTTTCCCTATTTTTATAACCACTCTTTTTTTTCATTTTGAATAATTTTTATGTTTCATACTTAATTTACCGAGTTTCATTTTGTAGATATATGTACCTACTTATTCTTACTTTTTGAAAACAATTAGTTTCCCAAATATATTAATTTCTTTTTAAACTTATTTTTCTGTATTTTTTATAAACATTCGTTTTTTTTTTTGTTTTTTTATAGATTTAAATTGTTAAAAGATCTCACAGAGCACTTTTTTGAAATTTTGAAGCTGAACGCGTTTTCATTATGAATAATGAAAATTATGGTGGTCAAAATTTGTCGGAGGAGTAAAATTCATGCAGACTATTGTTAAACGTATTTTCAAGTCAGTTTAATGGTTTTAAAGTCTGCCATATCAAATATAAAAATATACCCGGATTCGTTTTAACATTGAAAATGTTTATAGGGTCGTTTTGAGAAAAATATAGTGTTACCAAAATGATTAAATGAACAAATGAATATAACTATAACAAATGAACGAAATGAACTCTAGCGTATAGGGGGATCAGGATCGAATTTTTGGTTGGTGTTACCAAAGAAAATGCCAAAATGAACCTAAAGACACAATCGATGAATCGTACCTACACGTTGATCGTCGCCAACCGACGAGCTTCAGTGGAGGATAGTTGAATTTGTATGAAATCTTAAAATCACTCGATTTGAGCGCACTTAGAAGCCTTTTACTCAGGTTATAATTATCGAATGCTTAATGTTAAGATAGATAATTAAAGATAAAATGACAGGCTACAAATCTGCATCAAAATTTTTGCAAAAGCTTACAAAATTTCATACTTAAAACGTGAAAGATTAGCTTTTGAGAACTAATCACGCAAATGACGTGAGGAACAAGAAAACAAAAAGAAAAGGAAAAAACGTACCCACAAAGAATATACATTGCTGTAAGGGTGTTGGCAAGACGTTGGTCGGAGTGGAATGTGTGCAATAAAAAAGTGTGAGGGCCGGGACTCACGGTTAAGATGTGTAAACATCAACATTCGTCCGAATGCCTCATAGACCGAGAACCTACATCAAATTTAGGGTGTGGATGATAGCAAACATTTTTTTTGGTATTTTTATATAGATCTTAACTTTTCATAAGCAAATTTGAAAATCGGTAATGATGCATGGAAAATGAAAGCGCAGTCCATGTTCTAAGCAACCAACCACATTTCAACCCAAACTGAACTCGACTTTTTGATTTCGTATATAAACACTCAGCGTTTAGTTACTGAGCGTACATAGCGTTGAACGCACTCAATTTTCGTGAAGCTCAGAACAGAGATTATGCATAATTCATAAGTCTGCTATTTCACGATAAATCTTGTTGCATGCACCTTCTTCGAATTCTTCTTTGTTATTTCGTCCGCTGTTTCAAGCGCTATTACACGTTGAAACCAAAGTCATGAATCTAATTTGACAGTTCTCTTTATTTTTCATTTTCGTGTTGGGCTGTGCTCAAGCAATAAAAAAACTTTTTCTGTTTTTATTTTTGTTTTCATTATTTGATACATTGAAGAAAGAAAGGTTTGTGTGCCTTTAAATGAATATCAGTCAAGAAAAGCAATAATTTTTTTCATATGTTGTTTTTAAAGATGAATTCTCATTTCTGGAAAGCCTATAAGGCTATCAATAACAGTGCGTTGCATCGAAATTTACTCTAAACTCTTTGAACAACAAAACCATATGAAGCAGAATAGTAAAAAACGGACAAGAGAAAAGACACCGGTCACTTTTTTTCCGTACCATCTTTTCGATTTTTTTTCTCTTTTGCACTTACGTTGTTCGAAAAGTCGCATGCATCTAGATGCATCGTGTAATAGCAGACTAATCTCTGGCTCAGAATCAAAATAACGACCACGGCTATCAGATAAGAATCACGACTACGAGATGAGTGGGCGTAAATTTTAATTTTTTTTTTAAATTATGCGTTTTCTTAGTTGACGCAAAGTTTTTCAAAAAATTCAAAATTTACACTGAGCCATCTTTGGCGTCTACTTTAAGGTACATACATTCATACAATGTATGTGATGTATGTTCCGTGAAATAGGCCCCTGGTCTCAAAGCAGTCATGTAATTGAAAAAAAGGAATGCAAGGAATACAAAATACGGATAAAGGTAGCTGCAAACAAACGCGAAAGCGGTGGCGATCACTATAAAATTGTGGATGCCATACACATAAATCAAAGGAAAGGCACACATCTACACGATTGAAGTGTGTTTTGATTTTTTTATGAGGCATCCACATTTTTATCGTGATCGCCACCGCCATCGCGTTGGTTTGCGCGTAGCCTAATGCTAAAGAAGCGTTAAAAAGAGTCTCGTAAAACTTGGCCCACGACTCACAAGGCAACTAGTCTTCCATCTTATCTTTTTTCGCTTTCGCACTCATTATGTTTGAATAGAGTCAGACGCAAAGAATCATCATGTAATAGGGGCTTAATATATCCTCTAAGCAGCCAACCAAATTTCAACCCGAACTGAACTCGACCTTTCGATTTCGTATATAAATACTCAACGTTTAGTTACTGAACGTACATATTGTTGAACGCACTCAATTTTCGTAAAGCTCAGAATCACGATCACGACCACGATCACGATTACAACGTTACGTTACGTTTTCTTTTCACCCTACCGCCAGTATAGATGTTTACACATCAAAAATCACCACTGCACTGTGGCTGGCCGCTGGTGGCAAACAAAATTGGCTTCGCATCGGGAACAAAAATGATATCCATACATAGCTACATTATTAAGTAGGTTAGGTTAGGTATGTCTGTAAAATGTTACGTTGATTAAATTGTTGTAGGTATTTTGCAAATATTATTCGTAATGGTACGGTTAGGTTGGTTTGGTTGGCTTATAACTTCTGTTCTAACAATCAGATATTTAAAATAAAGGTCTTAAAATGAAGGTAAAATATAAAAATAATTTATTCAGTTAAAAAATAATTGAAATAACATAAAAGTGTAGGTGAAAAACGTTTAGGTTTAATTCATAAAGATAAATAATTGCAAAAATTGAATAACAAAATTGGCTTCGCCAACAAAATTCATATACCTACGTACATATCTATAGGTACATACATTATGTATGTAGGTAGTAGGAAGGTAGAAATGGCGATCACGAGCAACGTAGCTCGTTGACCCAATTAGCGCTAGAGTGCGCCGTTTTGTTACCATAACTCGTTGGACCTGTGGATGTATGTAAATGGTTTGGAATGTCTCAGAATGGCTCAGAGACGTAAGAGGTTTGACCCCTTAGTATGACATTATGTAGGTATGTACATTTATATAAAAGGATTGATTTAGTTGTTCTGCGGTTGCCTTTTTACTTCTGTACTAATAATCGGACCTTAAAGATTAAGGTTTTGAAATAAGTTAAATAATAGGCTTCAAAGAGGGACAGATGTTGAAGGTTAAGGTATTTAAATTAAGGTTATCTAGGCTAGAGGTAGGATTAACCTAGCGAAGCAACTTAAATATAATACCTAATCGAAAATGGTTGATTTGGTATCTTCTGTTCTATAATTATCGGATCTTTGAGGTTAATGTCTTAGAATTAAGGTAAAATCTCAGGCTACAAATTTATGTGACAAAACAACATCTAAACCAATGCGTTTTTTGAACTTGACCAACGTCTAAACCAATGCGACTTTTGAACTTGACCTACGTCTAAGCCAATGTGATTTTTTAACTTGAACTATACGTCTAAACCAATTCGATTTTTGAGCTTGACCAACGTCTAAGCCAATGCGATTTTTGAACTTGACTAACGTCTAAGCCAATGCGATTTTTGAACTTGACCTACGTCCAAACCAATGCGATTTTTGAACCTAAAATATGCAAAGATAACTTCTTGTGAATATCTTTAATAAACTTACAACATTAGTTCTAAGGGCCAGTTGTTGAAGGTTAAGGTATTTAAATTAACATTAATCAGCCTAGAGGTAGGATTAACTTAGAAAAGGGTTGACTTGGTAAGCTTTTATTTTCTGTTCTAATTATCGGATCTTTGACGTTAAGGTCTTAAAATTAAGGTAAAATCTAAGGCTATAAATTTATGTCACAAAACTTTACCTAGGTCCAAGCCAATGCGATTTTTGAACTTGACATATGTCTAAGCCAATGTGATTTTTTAACTTGAACTATACGTCTAAACCAATTTGATTTTTGAGCTTGACCAACGTCTAAGCCAATGCGATTTTGAAACTTGACCTACGTCTCAACCAATGCGATTTTTGAACTTGACCTAAGTCCAAACCAATGTTATTTTTGAGCCTGAAATATGCAAAGGTACCTACTTGCGTTTCTCTTTAATAAACTTACAACATTAGTTCTAAGTTGTTGAAGGTTAAGGTATTTAAGTTAACGTTAATCAGTCTAGAGGTAGGATTAACTTACCTAAGCAACTTAAATATAAATATCGAAAAGGGTTTATTTGGTAAGCTTTTATCTTCTGTTCTAATTATCGGATCTTTGAGGTTAAGGTCTTAGAATTCAAGTAAAATCACAGGCTATAAATTTATGTTACAAAACTTTACCTACGTCTAAGCCAATGCGATTATTGAACATAGAATATTCATAGGTACTGCAATATAATTGAACTTCTTTAATAAACTTATATAGATTTAGTTCTAATGTTCAGATGTTCAAGGTTAAAGGTAGAACTATAATAGTCGGATGCCAAACTAAGTGGTCGTACGAAACGAAACGAATACAAAGAATTCATATTACGCTCCATGCGTAAGTGAACTGAGAGAATTTTCTTCCAACATCTTCCGACTATTACATCTCTACCTTAAGGTCCTCAAATGAAAAAAAAAAATCGATTCAATTTGGTTGTCAACTCAGCTGTCAACTTAATTGGTGCTTTGCTTTTCATATACTCAGATAAAAGAATACTGCTTAACTGTCAAAACCATTTATATTGTCTTAAGAAATTACACGACTCGAGTTTATTAAATTTATTAAAAGATGAGTTAAAATGCAAAATATTATAGAATACCTAAAAACAATTAGGTAGGTATATCAATTTTGCATTGAGTTTGAGCTACACATCAAATTATTTATAAATTTGGTCTAGCGTTAAAAAGGGTTCACTTTGATAGTAAATCAAATAACTTGCCTATATATAAATAGTTCAATAAGTTAAGAGACTTGTAAATCAATTTGAGCAAATTTGAGCAAATATTTGAATTTCTTCAACATCAACGCCGTGATTAAATAAACTGAACTGAACAAAATTAATTTAACCGCCAACTGGGATTCGACATTAAAAATATCTACATATTGTAATTTCAGACTGAAGAATGGTTTCTTAGACATCTTAAGAAGTTTTGGTGCAACTATAGGATATAAATTAGAAATCACCAAGATTATTCATGTTTTTATTTTATCGAGCTAACACAAGTCATTTTCAATGTCCCCATAGTTACTCTATGAGTGAAATCTGTAAATTTTTTTATAGCTTCGCGGAATATAGTTTTAATTACATTGATATACTTATTTTGGGTGATTTCAATAAGGACATATCTACTGATACTCTTGATTCTATTCGCTTTTTCGATGATTGTAGAATGAATGGTCTTCAAATTGTAAACAAAACGTTACCTACATATTTCTGTCCAAACTGTGAGATCAGTTTACTTGCTATATCAATGACAGATAGTCTTGATAAAGTCTTGATGTTTTAACCAAATTAACTTGATTGGAATTCTTTCATATCATGATCTAATTTTTATTACATAATGACATATTTTTCAGTCATACCCCAAGGCCAAACCAATTTATTTATTTAACATAACTAAATTGCTAGTTTACAAAAAAATTTTACAAAATTCTTACCAAAGTGTATATTAAGATTTTAATTAATTGCAAAAAATGTTGATTTTAATTTACATATATTAATTATTGTTTTATCAAACAGATTGTTATATTTATTATTGTAAAAATTAAATATTATTTAAAGGAGAACATTTTTCGTAATTGGTACGATAGTTTTGAATAAGTTTCTTTGTGGAATATTAAAGTTAATACGAGACAGAAGATGCAAAGAGTCTATGTTACCGACTACCGTTGATTAGTTTTACAATGAAAACAAAACATAAATAGGAGACTGGGTAAATCAATAAGTCTTAGTTTGTTGTTATAAGGTGGGAGATCATAAGGATTTACACATCCCAGTCCTCTGAGAGCAAATCTAAGAAATCTTTTTTGCACCTGTTCCAGTCTATTTTTATGGCATTCGTAGTGAGGTGACCAAACCTGACAAGCGTATTCTAAAATGGGTCGTACAAAAGATATAAAAAGCTGCTTTGTCACGAAAGGGTCAGAAAATTGTTTCGACTCTCTTTTTATCCAACCAAGAATATAATTGGCTTTATTAGAAATGCAGTTAATATGTTCAATAAAATCGAGCTTGCGATCGAATGTGACACCAAGAATAGATACGTTGATTTCACGAGATATTGATATATCATTAAACAAATAGTTGAACTAAATAAAAAAAATTTTCTGGTAAAACACATAGTTTTACATTTATCGATATTGAGAAACATACAGTTACGAGTACACCAGTCGAAAAACGAAATTAGGTCACATTGGAATTCTTCGCAATCCCGAGTATTTGAAATTGCTTTGAAAATTGTCACATCATCGGCGTAAATGAGACACTTAGAGTATTTTAACACAGATGGTAAGTCGTTTATAAATAAAATAAAAGAATAGGGCCTAAATGACTACCCTGTGGGATTCCAGAGTTGATTTTAAACTTATTCGATTCGCAACTGTTAAATAGCACCGAGTAAGATCTATCGAATAGATAATATGAATCCATCTTACAAAGTATTCGCTAAATCCCAATTTTCTTAATTTAAAAAGCAAAACTCGATGTGACAGCTTGTCAAAGGCTTTACTGAAATCAGTAAATACACAATCTACTTGTTTTTTGCTTTTAAATGAATCAATACAGTTTTCAACCAATTCTATTAAAAAGGTAACAGTAGAGCGACCTTTTGTAAAACCATGTTGATTGGGAACAATAAATGATTTAACATAAAAACACAAAGATTCACAAATAATAGCCTCAAGAAGTTTAGGAATCACAGATAATTTGGCAATAGGCCTCTAGTTTTTAATTTCGTCTTTCTTTCCTTTTTTATGTAGAGGAATTATGAAAGAATTTTTCCAAATAGATGGGAATACACATGAAGACATTGAAAATTTAAACAGAATAGACAATGTTAATGACAAGTGACGTACACAGTTTTTCAAAATAGTAGAGGGTATACCATCAGGACCTGGTATACAACTATCGTCAAGGTTAGATATGAATTTTACAATGTTGTCAGTATTAATGTTAAAGTTCATATCAGTCAAGTAAATAAAAGATTTCAAATGGTCAAAATTTTGAGCCATTTCGTTAGATTTATCATAGATTAAAGAAACACAGGTTAAGGTATCACAGTCTAAAGTATCACAGTTTGAAGTATCACAGTTGAAGGCACTTTGAAAGAAGTCAGAAAAAAGTAGCGTTATAACCCGTCGGTCATGACTTAAAATGTCATTTATCTTGAGAACAGACGGGTAGCGACAAGATTTTCTTTTGCTATTAATAAAATTCCAAAAACAATTTGGATTCATTTTCAGATCTCTTTGCACCTTCTGAATGTAATTAAGATACTTTAAACTAGATATTCTATTAAAAATATCCCTTGATTCACAAAAAATTTTTAAATTGCTTTCTGTTGGATAAAGTTTAAAAGTAGACCATAACTTGTTTCTTCGGTTTTTTTAGCTTTTTGATTTCACTATCGTACCAATCTGGCACAAAAGATCTCGATTTTACAATCGCTACAGGAACTGATTTAAGAAAGCAATCAAACAAAATATTTACTAATAGAGACTATAAAAATTTAAATTTGACTGAATTGATCCAGGATTATGTCTCTTTCCCTTGGAATGCATGTTGGAACACACAAAATATTGATTCAAAAGTTGATCACTTTCAAACCATGCTTTTGAATCTTTTTCATGTACATGTTCCGGTAAGGACTGTTAAAATCGTTGATTCGCGCATTCAACATATGAATAAAACAAGAGCCAGTCTTAATTTTATTATAAGCTTAATACAAGCTGGACTTAAAACTAACCATAATTTTCTTAAATCTAAACTTAAACATATAAAGGTAGAGATGTTTTAAGTGGGAGAGTTTAAAAAAGGACTAAAAGAAGGAGGAGTTAAGGATAGCTTCTTTTACAGCAGATTTACTTATGTTGGGGTTGAAGGTATTTAAGGAATTGGCATTACTTTGTCAAAGGTTCGTTTATACCATAATCAGTACGGTGGTAGGCAGTGAGGAAGAAAGGAACAGGGCCCTATTCCACAAAACAACTTACCAACTTTTCACCTTGCACTTAGCAATTTTTTCGTCACTTTGCAAAACTTTACGTTCCTCAGAACTATAAAATTTGATAAGTGATAAGTTCAAACTGATAAGTGTAATTTGCAAAGTCTTTGCAATTTTCATACTCCCTTTGCAGTTTCTGTTCCACGTTCGTTCTCTTGTGCATAGTGCAAAGATAATATTGAAAAGTGTAATTTGCAAGGACTTTGCAAATAATTATGCTGTTTCGTTCCATAAAAATTGTAAATTCTATTTTTGCAAAGTAAATTTTGATAAGTTTGTCAAAAGTTTGCAAAGTAAACGATCGCTTTGCAAATTCATATTGTTATAATAAGGGATTTTGTTGACCTAAAAATTAAAAAAAGGTAAAGTAAAACATCCAAAAAGGCAAAAAAGGCATTTATTCAAGAGGGAATAAAATAAAAACTTAATTATAGTAACATTGAACAACCATAAGTTTAAAATTTTGTAGGCAACAAACGCCTGTGATGGTCCCTCAATACAGCCTTAAAAGAATTGAAAGACCTCTGTACATCAATGGAAACGAGTTTAAAAACTCAATGTAACCCACTTCACTTCCATATTTTTGCTGTTTTGAATTTTATTATTCCTGTGTTTGATCGTTGCAATAAATTTAATATTTTTTGGTAAGATATTCTGTGTTTAGTTTTTAAAATATGAAGATATTTTGCAAAAGCTTCCAAAGTAGAAGTATACATGAAGCCCTATTAAATACTATACATTATAAACAAGAAAATATGATATTTTAAGAAATAAAATTAAGAGCTATACATACAAATTGGCAATAATTATTAAGCCATTTTAATTAAGCAAATTTAAACCCTTATAACTTCGGATCAATGAATAGTAGGTAAAAAAAAAAATACATGCACAAATTAGATTTTCCGAACTCTTCCAGAGGCGATGTTTTTTATTTCATGTTCTTAAGTCTTTTATTCTTGTCTAACAACAAATTTTAACAAATTAAAAAAATTAAAAAAATAAACTCACAAAAAATATGTTTTTTTCCTAAATATATTTTATGAGCATATGGTGCTCAATTATATTATTTTTATTATTTTTTTTCTGTATGATTTATGACTTTGTTATATTCTACAAATAATTAGAAAATATATTTATAAATAATATGTTTTTAATTATTTAATTAATCCAAGTTGGTAAAAAAAACATTAATTCAATTTTATTTTACATTTTTTTCATAGCTGTCGTGGAAATTTGTGAAATACATTTAATGTGTGCCTTAATGACAGTATTTTAATACCTTAATCTTGAAAATCCGTTAAGAATTTTAGGAGTAATAGATTAATTAATGATGTCATGTCAGATGATTTTTTTGATTAAAATCGATTTTTGTCGTAAAATATCAATAAAATACCCCTACCGCCGCTCCTGTTGAATTTACCGCTATAACACCACTTTCTAATAGATAAGGGTTGGGGCTATAACTTTATTGAACATCTTTTTTTGAAAATCGTATAATTTCC
This sequence comes from Epistrophe grossulariae, assembly GCA_929447395.1. NCBI lineage: Eukaryota > Metazoa > Arthropoda > Insecta > Diptera > Syrphidae > Epistrophe > Epistrophe grossulariae. Next base: position 98,504,392 of record OV839566.1, read on the forward strand.
ATCAACTTTTTTAATAATGAAAATTGAATTGATAACCTCTTTACCTCCCCTTTTCGTATAAAACGCTTCCCCCGTCCGCAGTTATTTTTATACTCGATTAAACCTTAACATTTACTTATTATTTTAAGATCTTAATCTTGAAGATCAGACAATCAGAACAGAAGTTATGAATTTTTTAATCCATCTATATCATTTGAATTTTGAGATTTTGATAACATAACGGGTATTCTTCCACTGGTGCATGATGGTTGGCAATGAACAAAATGAGGCAATTTTGATTGAATTTTTGATATTTTGATTAATTAAATAAAAATCAATTGTATCAGGATTTCGCCTGACGCGTCAGGCTTTTAATGTCCAATCAGGCTTTGGCCAGGTTTCGTCTTTTGTCAGGCTTTTTTATAATTATTGCAGAAAATATAATCGTTAGAAGAAAAACGTTTACCTACTAAATGCTTTCAAATCGAAATGCTTGTAAAGCGCAGTAAACACATTCATTTTTTTCATTTACATAGTTGTCACTTTTTAGAAAGAGACAAAGAGTAGGGGAATAGGGTAATTCAAAAAAAACCTTTCTAGAAATTCAACCGAGACTGGGCGAAATTATAAAATTCCTAAAAATTTCATGCTTTTAGCACCAAAACTCGAAAAGTTATGCAGCTTTTAACATTTGAGAAAAATTCCTATTTTCAAAGATTTTCAAGTAAAACTATTGAAAAAGCGTTGGTAGCGACCGCTAAATGCTGTTCGCTTTGGAATTCGGTTTTTATCTTATATATCTTATAATATTCTGTCAATGTTCTGACAGTAGCTAACAATTAGCTGACAATTTCTTACAATGAAAAATTGTCCGTTCACACGGTTGGTGATTGTCAGCTCTTTTTTATCTCCTTTTAACCAACTCATTGACATTTCGGACAGTGAAGAAATTGACATCAATTGTAAGATGTTTTCAATTAAAACATCTGACAATGACCAATGAATCTGACAATGTCCTAATCGACTGACAATGATAAAAATTATGTGTTCAGAAGATTGTTAGATACCTGACGATTTTTTGTCAGATTGTCGTCGGACAATGACGTTTCTGACAATATTGTCAGACAAAATTGTGTGTTAAGACGATTGTAAGACATTTGGAACAGTTTTTTTTACTGATAGATCTGACAATATTGTAAGTCGTCTTCGTGCATCCGAATCAAGGTAAATTCTATGAATGTTTTTATAAAAATGAAGTTTCAAAACAAAATTTTTTTTTATTTGTCAGGCTTTTTTTTCAAAAATCAGGCTTTTCTTTCTTTACTGTCAGGCTTTTCTGATTTTAGAGCTGGTAACCCTGATTGTGATGCTTGTGTGGGTGGTATAGTTATAAATGAGGTATCGAAATGATCGTTGTTTTATTGATATGCCTATTGAAGACAAACCAAATTTATCTGTTCATGAGTGAAAGAGTTATTAAGTGATATACATGAGTACAATATCAAAATAATTGTATTCATTAACATATTAAATAATCCCATCATTTAGTAAAAATTTCATCCTTTTATTAACATTCGTTAAAAAGATATTCATGAAGGACCGTTGAAAACCGTTTTTGAAATTCATATAAAATTAAATATCTTCGCTTAACGGTACTTAAAAAATACAGTTTTTGTAAAAATCGATCAATATTCATAATCGCTATAACATATTATAATTTAAAAAAATTTTCGCGAATTCATTAAAAAGATAAAAATGAAAGTGTTAAAAAAATTCGTTAAAAATTATGTTTTTTTAAAAATTGCCTACGTCAAAAATACGACGAAAATTAAAATTTGTATTACACTCTTAATATTTTTGTATCCCCTTTCCAAAACTATAATTTTTATAAAAATCGACCAATTTCCTGATTTAATATAATTTTTTCATCAACCATCAATTTGTAAAAAATTGATTTTAATGCAATGCAAAGTGAAAAGTGATAAGACAGAAATGCAAAGATGATTAAATGCTTTGTGGAACACTTTGCACACTCACTTTGCAGGAAAGCACAAAGACTTTGCAAATAGTGCAAAGTCTTTGGAAAGAGTGCAAAGTCTTTGCAAGAATTTGCTTAGTGCAAAGTGAGATTTGCAAAGAATTTTGTGGAACAGAAACACTTAACACTTTGCCAAAAAATACAATTTGCTAAGTGCAAAGTGAAAAGTTGATAAGTTGTTTTGTGGAAAAGGGGCCAGATCAGATCTAAACTGTCGGGGGTTTGGGTTCAGAGAGATCTTTTGGATCAGATTAGGGCAATCAATGACCCCATTTAATAAATTGAGGGATTGAAGGTTTAAAAGTTTGAGGCGGTCTTCATAAGAAGGAAGGTTATATGGATCATCCCAGCCGAGACCACGTAAAGCGAAGCGTAAAAATCTGTGCTGGACGGCTTCAATACATTCTATGTGAACTTGATGATGTGGTGACCAGACTTGGGAGGCATATTCTAAGAGAGGTCTAACGAATGTCATATAAAGGGATTTAGGGGCAAGAAAATTCTTTTGACCAGCGATTTACAAAGCCGAGAGTTGAGTTGGCTTTGCTAATAATGCTGTCGTAGTGGGAGCGAAAATTGAGTTGAGTGTCACAAATGACTCCCAGGTCGCGAATAGAGGTTACTGTAAGAACAGGCACACCATTAATCGAGTACTGTTTTTGGGATAAGAGGGGGCGCTTTCGATTGAAAGTTTTGGCTTTACATTTCTTAATGTTAATCTCAAGAAAGTTTTTTTGACACCAAGTAAAAAAGCTATTTAAGTCTGTTTGCAACATACGTGTGTCGTCAGTGCTGAGAATTTGTTTTGAAATCCTCATATCGTCAGCGTAAATTTCCAAGTCAGATTGAGGTAAATTAAGCTCAATATCATTAATAGTCAAAACAAAGATAAGTGGTCCCAAATGGCTTCCCTGAAGAACGCCAGATAATGCATGAATAGAAATAGGCATGTAACAGGTTTCAATCACTAAGTCAATGTGAATAGTTTCGTCGGAGATGAAGTCAAAGTTTATTCTTCCAATAAGATCATTGAGTTTTTCAATGTTAGCTCTAAGAAAATTAAATTAATTAAATTAAAATTAAAAGATCAGTAGGTGTGTTTTATTCATTGCTGCATAGCCAGCGCAGCATAAGTCTGAATAAAACGAAAGCTCAATCTATACGTTCATTTCAATAATTGAAAGATCTATCGTCAGCACAGCCATCTTTATTTTTACTGACTTCTTTTTCGCCAGCAATCAAATTGTTTTTGTTTGCCAAGGGAACTTTGCTGCGCTGGATATGCAGCAATGAATAAAACACACCTAATATTACGATATTAACTAACATACGCGAAATTAATAAAAATTGGGGGGGAATAGTTGTCAAGTTTGGAGAGGAGGTGACTACTTTCTGTTACAACAGTGTTGTCTGCGTCAGACGTGAAAATCAAGTCAAGTTGTCTTCCTAGATTATTTTTGATATCACTCATCTGAACAAGAAAAGAAGCATGAAGTCGGTCAGTGAAGGAAACTTCTTTTTCCGAAGTGGCAATTGTTGCAATGAAATAAATCTCATTCTCAGATTCTGACAATACTAAATGAGGTAAATTAAAGTCACCTACAAGAATGACATCGTCTTCAGGGTTGATAGAATCAACAATGAAATCAACTGCATCTGCAAGCAGCTGATATTGAATTGTAAGTTGGGATGGGGGCAGGCTGACCAGACGTCCATCACTTATTTCTAAATCAAAAGAGAATATGTCTTGTATTGAGTTTTACAATTTAATTTTAAAGATTATAAGGATAGCAATATAGGTACCTCTTAATTCGATCGTGTTGAGCCAGCGGATGGGCTGGAGACTCGCAAGCAGCCATCTATGTATAGAGCGACGAAGCTCTTCTCTAAATATAACAACACTGAAGTATAGAACGAAATATAAACTTACACTTAAAAGTGGATCTTACACCAGAACAACAAAACACCAACATACATTTAACTTCATTTTAAACATGGCTTCGAGCCCATCCTAGAATTAAGAACTTCAAATTTAACGTAAATAACATCGACCGACTTTAAACGATTGGAACGCTAAACGATATTCCCTCAATCGCTCAAATCTGCATAAAGGTCCACCGAATAGTAGACTTCGCGTTAGTTAGTTTGATTTGAGTATCTGCCTTCCTTCTTCAATTCCTTAAAAGGTATTAGAAATTTGCATTAGAGTATTTGTTCCTCCTTCGAAACATTTTCAGAAAGTTAAATTTAGTAGAGTAGTTGAGAGAATGCTAAGAATAATATTTTCCACTTTTTATAGTTTTTTCTATTTTCTCAAGAGTTTTATATTGTGAATATGTCTTGATACGGCCTTAGATTCGTCAAGTTTTGGGACAGCACCAGCAATTTGGGGAATTCAGTGAATGTGTGGGTGAGAGAGAGTTTCGTTGGAACTGAACCTCGGAGTGATACCGTAGCCGAGTTCCACGAAAACTTGCGATTGAGAGTCAGAATGTGTGTGTGAAAGAGGAGGCCAATAGTGGACAAAGACTACGCATGACCAACCACTTCTTGGGTTGACTTGCGCAGCAATTAGAGGTTTTGAAAATTTTTGAGAAAATAAGAAGTTGGAAATAAAATAGTTTAGAGTTTTGAGAAAGTTTAAAACTGTTTTGAGAAAGTTTTGAAGCAGGAATTTGTAAAAATATCAGAAGGCGAAAATTCGCCAGACCGGGCGATTAAATTGAGGAAAGGGAGAAGGAAGGAGAGAAAATTCAAGAAAAAGAAGATAAGTAGAGTGTTTTTGTGTTTTATTATTCGTTGGTGAAAAATTGTTTTCAAATATTAGTATATTCGGTTGGTCTTTGAAATTACGTTTTATTAATCTCAAAATTGTGATAATCGCGACACCATTTTTGTAAAGTAGTTTTCTTGTCCGTTCATTTCGGGACCTAGTGATAGCGGTCCCATCTTGCGATCTTTGTTTCTTTATTTCATTGTTTTAACTTTTGCCTTTGTTGTAAAATTGGTCACGACGATTTTAAACTCATAATTGTATTACATTTTATCGAAAAAATTCTGGGTTTTAATCCAGGCGTAAGCCAAGGTTTCCCAGATATCAAGGCAAACGACCCTCAACAGTTTCCTGGCGCCCACCCTACAGCGTAAGTACGCCCTTGTGCTTACTTTTTTATTTATTAAACAATTAATTCGATCCCCTTTTTATTTGGTTCTAATTGTTTACTTACTTTTTTTATTCGTATTATTAATTCGACGAACCCACCCCCAGCTGACTAGCCGGTGGGCTGCATCTTAGTTACAGACAGTGTTGTTGCAATATTGTGTCTCCTCTTTATCTCACATTCTTCATCCATCGATTTGACAGTTCGTCATATCGATCTTATCTCCTGCGTGTGCCGGTTGCACAATTTAATTGATTAATTCTTTTTTGGTTTTATAAAATTATTATTGTTGGATTCGTAAAATCCAAAGTCGTGGTCTACTAGTAATTCGTCATCGTAATCTTCCTAATAATCATCCTAAAATTCGCGTAGTTAAATAATATTGCAACAATGTAAGATCCAGGGGAGAAAAACATCCAGTCATATTTCTTGGGCAGGTAAACGATAAAGGTAGAGTAACGCTTCGAAGGAGAAATCTTCTTGATACGTGTTACACGGATTTTGTAGTTATAAAAGAACCAGCTAGACCGCCATCGTGCATCAATTAGCTTAGCTAAGCCTTTGATTATATATTTCACGATATCGTTGGGTAGTCCGGGATCTCAAGAAAAAAATTATGAGATAACGGGTTTAGTTGAGCTTACAGGTTTAGTAGGAATTTCGGTTTTTGTAGGGGTTGATGGTTCCTATAGTGACAGCGTTGGGAGCTTGTGTTTTGTCCGGAGTAGTTGCATTGGAGACGTTTGTTTGGGTTTGAGTGGAGGAGGTCGATGTGAGTGGCATGAAAGGGGGTGCACAAATTTCGAGTAGCTCATCATGCAGGGAAGAGTTATTGCAGAAATCACGAAGGTCATTGTTTGTATTGAGATCAACACGGGAGACGATCAAGTTATTATTTACGACTTTAAGGTTATCAACTAATTCGTTAACACAATCTCTGGTCGCCGCGAGTTCAATGGTGTTGTTCGAGATGAATTGAATCGCGTCACCGATAACTGAGAGTTGGGTAAGATCTATGGTTGGTTGAGATTTTTTAAATTGCGAGGAAATTTTCTTCGCAGAACTATTTATTTCTTCGCGTAAAGAGTTTATTGGGTCACTTAAATTTAAGTTTTCTAATGCAGTCGAAATCTCTTTTAAGCTATTACCTAACCCAGGCGAAGGAGTCATTATTAATGGAAATTTTTTGATAAGTTCAATAAAGTTTGATTTCACAACGCGAGAAAGGTCTAAACTATAAGCACAGATAATAAACTATATCTACAGATACGGGAAAAAATGTCCATGAAAACGAAATTCATTCAAAAAAAGAGTTTTCTTAAAAGTTCAACTTCTTAGGAAAGGGACAACATTTCAACTTATTTTCTCTACTATCACCTATGGGAGAGCTAAACACGGAAAAAAAAAGCACAAATTTGTTTTTGTTTTCTTATTTCTTCTACTACTTCAAGAGCTATGAGAAAAAAACGAACGGAAAAAAAACCTGTTTGGTTCTCTCTTTTTAGGAATCGTGTGATTATTGTTTTTGTTTTCATGATCTTTACTCGCTATGTCTACCGCAGGTCAAATTTGAGACAAATTATTATTAACTATATACTAAAGACGTTAGTTTGCTTTTATAACCATTTTTTATAGAATCAATGCACAGCTTATATTATTATATATATATATATAATAAAAATTTTTTTTAATACTATTTATATAGTAAGTGAACACTAAGAAAGGATTTTTTAAAATTCCAACATTTAATAGGGTAAACAGGGGTAAATGTAGTAAAAATTAAAAATTCTATTTTCTAAACGGATAAAGATAAAAATAAAATTTTTTTTTTTCTAAATAGATTTTTTTCTAAAAACTAAAAATCAATCTTACAAAAAAATTCTCAAAATTACCGTTTTCAAGATATGATTTTTTTTATAATAAAAATGCACATTTTAGATGGTTAAAAAAAATTACCTTATAAATCAGGGGATTAAGATATTTTTATAAAATTTATAGTTTTGGAAAGTGGATGAAAAAAAAAATTAGGCGTGTAATACAAAATTTTGAATTACGTTGTATTTATGATGTAGGGAATTTTTGAAAACTTGACATTTTTTATTGAGTTTTTTTAACACTTTTTTAATTTTATCTTTTTAATGGAATGTATGAAAATTATGAAATTTTAATATGATATAGTGTTCGGGGAGTTGTAGTGATTTTTAAAAAAATTGGATTTTTTAAATTACCGTTAGATGAAGTTATTTAAGTTTTTATGATTTTCAAAAACGGTTTTTAACGGTACTTCTTTAATATCTTTTAAACTAATATACATAGAAGGTTGAAATTTTTACCAAATGATAGAAATAATTGATATCTTAATGAATAAAATTAATTTGATATTTTTTTTGTACCGTTATAAGGAGTTAACGGTAATTATAAGGTACCCATGTATATCACTTAATAACTCAATTAAACATGCATGGATAAATTTGATTTTTCTTTAATCCACATGTCAATAAAATTACCATCATTTTGATACCTCATTTATAACTGTACCACCCACACAACCCTCACAATTGAATTTTAATTAATTAATCAAAAAATCGAAAAATTTAATCAAAATTACCTGATTTTGTTCATTGCCAACCACCATCGACCAGTGGAAGAATTCCCGTTATTTTATCAAAATCACAAAAATCAAATGATATTGTTGGATTAAAAAATTCATAACTTCTGTTCTAATTGTTCGATTTTGAAGATTAAGATCTTAAAATAATCACAAAATGTTAAGCTTTAATTATGTATAAAAATAATTGCGGAGGGGGGAAGCGTTCTATACGAAAAGGGAAGGTAAAGAGGTTATCAATTCAATTTTTTGTATTCAAAATGCAAAAGTTGATGAAAATTTTACGAATTTCAAAAAATGATGTTCTACAAAGTTGTAGCCCCAACTCTTATCTATAAAAAAGTCAGTGGTGTTATAACGGTAAATTCAACAGGAGCGGCGGTAGGGATATTTAATTGATTTTTTATGACAAAAATCGATTTTAATCAAAAAAATCATCTGACATGACATCATTAATTAATTTATTACTCCTAAAGTTTTTAACGGATTTTCAAGATAAATATCTTAAAATACTGTCATTAAAACACGCATTAAATGTGTGTAAAAAAAATTATCAAATTTCTATGATAATTATGAAAAAAATGTAAAATAAAATTGAATACATGATTTTTTTCACTAACATTGATTGATTAAAAAATTCAAAATAATATGTTATATTCAAAATAGAGACACAAAATTTATTACATATTATTTATTAATATATTTTCTAGATATTTGTTAAACATTTTAAAGTTGTACATCCAACAAGAAAATTGATATTAAATAAATTATGAATTTAATTTATTTTTAACTTGATTTTTTTGACATAGTGTTTGCTTTATTAAAATGCTCATTACTTTTTATCACAATAACGGATTTTATTCAAATGACATTTATTTGCTTGCAAATAAGTAAGCGCTTATTTTGATATATAAAACATATATATCTATAATTTCTTTCATACATTAAACCGTTCTGAAAAAAAAAATTCATAAAAAAATCTTAAATAATTTTATTGACAAAATAACTGAAAAAGCTTAGAGAATGTCTTATAACTTCAGTAATTTTATCCTGATATTGAAAAATGATATAAAATAAGATAGATAATAGTATTTTTATTATAATTCAATACACAATATACCAATAAAATGACCAAAAATTATTTTAAATAGCTTAACATGGGATAAAGTACAAAAATAAACATTATATTTTAAGCATATTTTTTCAAGTTTTTGACTAATAATATTTTAAACACGCCCCCCAAATATTTTTTAAATTACCAAAATTAATTTTTAAGATCTCAACAAACATTTTGACATACAAAACATAGCTCTACCATCTTCACAAGTTTCATAAAATCATTTCAAATTTTATCCAAAGGTAATTTTTTCAAATTCTAAAGGTAAATGTAAAAAAAAATTAAAAATTTACAAATCACCTGCACAAAATCAACTATAAGTCGAGAAATACTGTATGGATTTTCAAAATTAAGGTGTCTATAGATAGATACATTTCTCACAAATAAATCTATTATAAAATATTACAATTTTTTAACCATCTTCAATGGTTTATAGGCTTGATTAGATAAAAATGTAAGTTTTTGATTAAATTGTCAATTACACAGCCATATTCCAAACAATTTTCAAAATATAATTTTATTAATTTTCTTGAGAAATGCCAAATTATTTTGGTATATAAATGTTTTTTGTACACCCACTACAAGCGGCGATACGATTTTTTGAATATTTAACAAAGCAAAATTTAACAAAAATCAAGACATTTGGTCATTCAAATTCGTTATTTGAAAGTGTGATGAATAAGGTGTCTGAAAATTGCTTATAACTTCGGTAATTCTTATTCGATTTTTATAAATGAGGTGTCATATGAAAGATAATAAAATACCAATTTTACTTCAATTAAAAAATTATCAAATAAATGGCAAGAAATTATTATTAATGTGTAAAATTAACACAGAGAGAAGAAAAAACAACTATATTTTGAGTATATTTTACAAGTTTTTGATCGTTTACATTTTGACCACGCCCCAAAATATCTTCAAATTCTCAAAATTATTTACTAAAAAGTCAATAAAT
>OV839566.1:98514449-98638376 GCA_929447395.1 Epistrophe grossulariae
ATAATAATAATAATAATAATAATAATAATAATAATAATAATAATAATAATAATAATAATAATAATAATAATAATAATAATAATAAATAATAATAATAATAATAATAATAATAATAATAATAATAATAATAATAATAATAATAATAATAATAATAATAATAATAATAATAATAATAATAATAATAATAATATAATAATAATAATAATAATAATAATAATAATAATAATAATAATAATAATAATAATAATAATAAAAATAATAATAATAATAATAATAATAATAATAATAATAATAATAATAATAATAATAATAATAATAATAATAATAATAATAATAATAATAATAATAATAATAATAATAATAATAATAATAATAATAATAATAATAATAATAATAATAATAATAATAATAATAATAATAATAATAATAATAATAATAATAATAATACTAATAATAATAATAATAATAATAATAATAATAATAATAATAATAATAATAATAATAATAATAATAATAATAATAATAATAATAATAATAATAATAATAATAATAATAATAATAATAATAATAATAATAATAATATAATAATAATAATAATAATAATAATAATAATAATAATAATAATAATAATAATAATAATAATAATAATAATAATAATAATAATAATAATAATAATAATAATAATTAATAATAATAATAATAATAATAATAATAATAATAATAATAATAATAATAATAATAATAATAATAATAATAATAAAATAATAATAATAATAATAATAATTTTTTTTTTTTTTTTTTTTTTATTTATTCAAATTCAAAAATTAATATACATTAAGTTTGTATCTGCGAAGCCTTGGCTTTTCTGCAGAATTTTGGGTTTCTCCTTTTTTAAATAAATAATCTATGAGTGAGTTTAAATGAATTTCTTAACTGAAAAATTTACAATTTTTTTTTTTTTTTTTTTTTTTTTTTTTTTTATGAATGTAATTTTAATTATTCTGATATATTGCAGAATTTGAATTCAAAAAGTAATTTTTAATTAGTTTTTTTCGTGTTTTAAAGTTTTGCAATGTTCACTAGCTTTCGGGGTAATTTGTTAATTATTGCTGGCACTGTATATTGAAGTTTTCTTCTACCATAGGTGTTGTAGTTTCTAGGTATTTGAAGCATTCCTTGAGCTCTTTGTCTAGTATTAACCTCATGTTGAATTGGGTTTATGAAGCGGTTGTCATTGCAGTACTCGAGGATAATGGTCATCTTGAAAATATCATCAACTCGAAGAACAATAAAATTTGCAAAATTACTTCTTGGATTGCTGTTTTTAATTATATTTAATGCTGAGTTCTGTAGTTTTTGTATCTTTTCAATGTGAGTTTTAGTTGCATTTCCCCAAGCAAGTATTCCATATCTTATTCTCGACTCGACTAAGGCATAATATACTTGTTTTAAAATATCTTGAGAGGCATGAAACTGCAAATGGGAAAGTGCAAATAACGCCTTTTTCAGATCTGCTCTTAGTTTCTCAATATGTTCTTTCCATAGAAAACGGCTATCAATTATAACACCAAGGTATTTGTATGTTTCGACTAATTCGATGTAATGATTAGTAGTGTAGGGGCATGCATCGTTTTTCAAGAGAACTCGTTTCTCTATTGCCTTGGAATGAGGACTTCGGATGTGCATCATTTTGGTCTTTGATGCGTTGATAACTAATCCGTTGTCGTGACACCATCTGACCGCTGCGTTGAATTCTTCTTGCATGACCGTTATTGCCGTGTCCAGAGACCTGTGTCGAATAACAATAGCTGTATCATCAGCGAAAGCAAAAGGTATGCCTTGTTTGAATACCCGTAGTAACTCGTTGGTGTAAATTATGAACAGAAGTGGGCCTAGTTTCGATCCTTGTGGAACTCCATACTTCATTTTCTTTTCCTCGCTCAGCGTGTCTCCTATTTTAACACAAAACATTCTATTGTAAAGGTAGTCGGTTAGCCAGTCAGCCATTACGCCTCGTATCCCAACTCGTTGTAGTGCATCTACCAGTTTTCTGTGATCAAGAGTATCAAAGGCTTTACTGAAATCCATGAAGAGTACTAGTACGTGATGACCTCTATCCAGACTTTCATTTACACAGTTTGCGAATTCACCTAGCAATTTCCCAGCGCTCTTGTTTTTCTGAAATCCATATTGACTGTGGTGAATTAGAGAATGCTTTTCAATGAAACCATGTAACCTTCTGGCAATTACTTCTTCCATGCACTTTTCTACAACTGGAAGTATAGAAATTGGTCTATAGTTGTTTAGTTGACTTTTTATTCCACCTTTGTAAATAGGTCTTACAACAGCTGTTTTAAGTACTGAAGGAATTGATGAATTTTTAAGACTATTGTTGATCAGCTTGCTGATAATAGGAGCAAAAACTTCGGCATTGTTTTTGATATCAACTGCTCTTATTCCATCTATTCCAGGCGACTTATCTGTACTAAGGGATCTTATAATGTTATGTGTCTCGCTGACGTCCGTAGCATAGGCGAAGATTGAGTTTTCCACAAAAAAATTTGTTTTGTTCGATGTCGTTGCATTACATGTATGTACTATTTTTTCAATCTGAGAATAGAAGAACTCGACAAATTCATTAGGAAGCAAATCAATGTTTTTTTTGAAGTTTTTACTGATTTTTTCGTCAATAGTAGCTTTTTTCTTTCCTAAAATTTCATTTATGAGGCTCCATGTTTTTCTAGGATCGGTTTTAAATTGGATGAATTTATTTTTATAAAAATTCGATTTTTGAATTGCTATTTTTTTATTAATTTGATTACGTAAGATTTTATACTCCTTTTCATAAATCGTATTTCGGTAATTATTCTTCCACCTTCTATAGAGAATGTCTCTTTGTTTGCAGTTAGCAACAAGGTTTGTCGTCATCCATGGATTGTTTTGTCGTTTATAAGTTGTGTTTCGAACCATAGTTGATTTTTTGTAAATATCTTCTAGCTTACTTTGCAACTTTACATACATACTCTCAATGTCATCTTCTTCCAGTACATCTTTCCAATCTTCTTCTTGAATGAACTGATTTACTTTTGAAGTACAGACATATCTTGAGATTAATTGTTGACTGTTTTTTTTATAGTCCGATTTTTCGAAATACATAGTTGTATAATGATCTGAGATATCATTTTCAATTACAAGTGAGTTCAATTGGTTCTTAACTCTACTAACTAGAATGTGATCAATTAATGTCTTGGTTCCTTTTTTAGGATCAACTCTTGTATATTCTGTTATGACATTCATTAATCCCATAGATGCTAACATTTCTGAATACGAATCTGAGGTCGAATCTTTCAAATCAATATTTATATCCCCCAAAACAATGATATCTTCATTTCTTTTAATATGTTCTAGCTTGTTTTCGAATTCTTTTATAAATGCAACTTTGCTAAAACCAGGTGGTCTGTAAACTCCGACGACATATGATTTTTTATTACCCTCGGTTAAAAGAATTTTAATATTTTCGAAAGATACTGTCGACAAATACATTCGTTCATAAGACAAATCACTTCGTATAAACATCATAATTCCCCCACCTCTTTGATCATTTCGATTTAAATATTCTTGTTCGAACCCATCTAGTTTATAAAAATCGTTTTCTTCGTCCCATATATTTGTCTCAACAAGTATAATTATTTTTAATTCATTAATAAAGTGATTTATATACAGGCAGAATGTATTCCAGTGTAAACGCATTGATCTTATATTAAAACATAAATAGCAGCTGTTATTATTTTTTAATTCATCCACATTGATGCCATCAAAACCATGTATTACCCTACAATCTAAGTTTATCATAATTTCATTATTTTCGTTTGTGTTTTTCATTTTTATTAAATCGTTTTAAATTTCTTTTTAAGCACAGAATGTAACAACGATTATTGAGTGCGGTTTATATTGTCCACATCTCGAATTGTGTTGATTATAATCGATTGCGTGCTTTCGTCTTTTCGAGCCAATATCTTACCAGCGCTCTCCCAAACATACTTCCAGCTTTCTTGCTTTGCCTTTTCTTTTGTCATCCACAAGAGGTGCTTGTTGTGCTTTGTAAGCTGGTTGTTGACATAGACTGTAGCGTTATACTCAGCTGGCATCGAGTTTACATTGTAATTGTTGGTGTTTTGTCTCACAGTACTTAATTTGATGGGGCGAGTTGCACGCGCTTTTTTCATAAACTGTGTTTTTGTTGTGTTTGATAAGAATGATATGACTATGGTAGATTTCTCAGGGTTTGTTGATTTATTTCTATAAATGTCAATTAAATCGGTGTCGTTAATTTCATTGTTAATAGTTTTTCCAATTCCTTTGACGATCTCGATTAAATTTTCTTGTGGAGTAGGTGGAATATTTCTGATGTCAATATTGTTTTTCAGCATTTTCTGTTCCATTGTGTTGATTTGTGATTGCATGTTTTCTATGATTAGATCTTTCTTCTTGTTTTCCTCTTTAAGTGCATTTATTTCTTTGGCGAAATTCTCTAAGAGATTGTTGGTTTTGATCATGTTGGTATTGATCTCATCGTATTTACAGCCAAGGAAGTCGCAGCTCGCAGAGATTTCTTTAAGCTGATCACTCAATTGACGAATTTCAGCCAGTACAGGTTGATTGTCGTTGCTATTATAGTTGTTGCTGTCGTTGTTCTGGATGTTTTTGTTGATAATGTCTGGGCTACTTGCTGATCTTACCCTCTTTGCTGTTTGAAGCTCTGGTGCTTGTTTTGTTGTTGTTTCTGCATTAATATCAATAGCGATTCTGCATAGCTGGCACTTCCACGCCTCTTTCTTCGCAACACCCATGGTTCTCCACGTTCTTTCTGACACCGTAGTGCATTGGTAGTGGAACTTTCGCTGGCATGGAAAGCAAGTAACAAAATCGCCTTCAACTGGGAGAGAATCACCGCAAGAATTACAGACAGGCATTCTGGTTGCTGATTAATTGAATCAAATGCCTAATTAATTTAAAAATTATTTAAAGAAAGAAAATTAATTGTTAAGAAAATTAATTGTTCACTTTCTAATTTCCTTTTTTAAGTTTTGAAAAGAATAATAATCTTGTTTTACTAATTAAAATTGTGCAAGATGAAGATACAAAACTGGAGATCACAAGAAAAAAAAAACACGTCTTGTCGCTTCGACTCACTCACTAATAATGTAAATATAATATAATATAATATAATATAATAATAATAATAATAATAATAATAATAATAATAATAATAATAATAATAATAATAATAATAATAATAATAATAATAATAATAATAATAATAATGATAATAATAATAATAATAATAATAATAATAATAATAATAATAATAATAATAATAATAATAATAATAATAATAATAATAATAATAATAATAATAATAATAATAATAATAATAATAATAATAATAATAATAATAATAATAATAATAATAATAATAATAATAATAATAATAATAATAATAATAATAATAATAATAATAATAATAATAATAATAATAATAATAATAATAATAATAATAATAATAATAATAATAATAATAATAATAATAATAATAATAATAATAATAATAATAATAATAATAATAATAATAATAATAATAATAATAATAATAATAATAATAATAATAATAATAATAATAATAATAATAATAATAATAATAATAATAATAATAATAATTTTATTTTTTTTTATTTTTTATTTTTTATTCAAATTCAAAAATTAATATACATTAAGTTTGTATCTGCGAAGCCTTGGCTTTTCTGCAGAATTTTGGGTTTCTCCTTTTTTAAATAAATAATCTATGAGTGAGTTTAAATGAATTTCTTAACTGAAAAATTTACAATTTTTTTTTTTTTTTTTTTTTTTTTTTTTTTATGAATGTAATTTTAATTATTCTGATATATTGCAGAATTTGAATTCAAAAAGTAATTTTTAATTAGTTTTTTTCGTGTTTTAAAGTTTGCAATGTTCACTAGCTTTCGGGGTAATTTGTTAATTATTGCTGGCACTGTATATTGAAGTTTTCTTCTACCATAGGTGTTGTAGTTTCTAGGTATTTGAAGCATTCCTTGAGCTCTTTGTCTAGTATTAACCTCATGTTGAATTGGGTTTATGAAGCGGTTGTCATTGCAGTACTCGAGGATAATGGTCATCTTGAAAATATCATCAACTCGAAGAACAATAAAATTTGCAAAATTACTTCTTGGATTGCTGTTTTTAATTATATTTAATGCTGAGTTCTGTAGTTTTTGTATCTTTTCAATGTGAGTTTTAGTTGCATTTCCCCAAGCAAGTATTCCATATCTTATTCTCGACTCGACTAAGGCATAATATACTTGTTTTAAAATATCTTGAGAGGCATGAAACTGCAAATGGGAAAGTGCAAATAACGCCTTTTTCAGATCTGCTCTTAGTTTCTCAATATGTTCTTTCCATAGAAAACGGCTATCAATTATAACACCAAGGTATTTGTATGTTTCGACTAATTCGATGTAATGATTAGTAGTGTAGGGGCATGCATCGTTTTTCAAGAGAACTCGTTTCTCTGTTGCCTTGGAATGAGGACTTCGGATGTGCATCATTTTGGTCTTTGATGCGTTGATAACTAATCCGTTGTCGTGACACCATCTGACCGCTGCGTTGAATTCTTCTTGCATGACCGTTATTGCCGTGTCCAGAGACCTGTGTCGAATAACAATAGCTGTATCATCAGCGAAAGCAAAAGGTATGCCTTGTTTGAATACCCGTAGTAACTCGTTGGTGTAAATTATGAACAGAAGTGGGCCTAGTTTCGATCCTTGTGGAACTCCATACTTCATTTTCTTTTCCTCGCTCAGCGTGTCTCCTATTTTAACACAAAACATTCTATTGTAAAGGTAGTCGGTTAGCCAGTCAGCCATTACGCCTCGTATCCCAACTCGTTGTAGTGCATCTACCAGTTTTCTGTGATCAAGAGTATCAAAGGCTTTACTGAAATCCATGAAGAGTACTAGTACGTGATGACCTCTATCCAGACTTTCATTTACACAGTTTGCGAATTCACCTAGCAATTTCCCAGCGCTCTTGTTTTTCTGAAATCCATATTGACTGTGGTGAATTAGAGAATGCTTTTCAATGAAACCATGTAACCTTCTGGCAATTACTTCTTCCATGCACTTTTCTACAACTGGAAGTATAGAAATTGGTCTATAGTTGTTTAGTTGACTTTTTATTCCACCTTTGTAAATAGGTCTTACAACAGCTGTTTTAAGTACTGAAGGAATTGATGAATTTTTAAGACTATTGTTGATCAGCTTGCTGATAATAGGAGCAAAAACTTCGGCATTGTTTTTGATATCAACTGCTCTTATTCCATCTATTCCAGGCGACTTATCTGTACTAAGGGATCTTATAATGTTATGTGTCTCGCTGACGTCCGTAGCATAGGCGAAGATTGAGTTTTCCACAAAAAAATTTGTTTTGTTCGATGTCGTTGCATTACATGTATGTACTATTTTTTCAATCTGAGAATAGAAGAACTCGACAAATTCATTAGGAAGCAAATCAATGTTTTTTTTGAAGTTTTTACTGATTGTTTCGTCAATAGTAGCTTTTTTCTTTCCTAAAATTTCATTTATGAGGCTCCATGTTTTTCTAGGATCGGTTTTAAATTGGATGAATTTATTTTTATAAAAATTCGATTTTTGAATTGCTATTTTTTTATTAATTTGATTACGTAAGATTTTATACTCCTTTTCATAAATCGTATTTCGGTAATTATTCTTCCACCTTCTATAGAGAATGTCTCTTTGTTTGCAGTTAGCAACAAGGTTTGTCGTCATCCATGGATTGTTTTGTCGTTTATAAGTTGTGTTTCGAACCATAGTTGATTTTTTGTAAATATCTTCTAGCTTACTTTGCAACTTTACATACATACTCTGAATGTCATCTTCTTCCAGTACAACTTTCCAATCTACTTCTTGAATGAACTGATTTACTTTTGAAGTACAGACATATCTTGAGATTAATTGTTGACTGTTTTTTTTATAGTCCGATTTTTCGAAATACATAGTTGTATAATGATCTGAGATATCATTTTCAATTACAAGTGAGTTCAATTGGTTCTTAACTCTACTAACTAGAATGTGATCAATTAATGTCTTGGTTCCTTTTTTAGGATCAACTCTTGTATATTCTGTTATGACATTCATTAATCCCATAGATGCTAACATTTCTGAATACGAATCTGAGGTCGAATCTTTCAAATCAATATTTATATCCCCCAAAACAATGATATCTTCATTTCTTTTAATATGTTCTAGCTTGTTTTCGAATTCTTTTATAAATGCAACTTTGCTAAAACCAGGTGGTCTGTAAACTCCGACGACATATGATTTTTTATTACCCTCGGTTAAAAGAATTTTAATATTTTCGAAAGATACTGTCGACAAATACATTCGTTCATAAGACAAATCACTTCGTATAAACATCATAATTCCCCCACCTCTTTGATCATTTCGATTTAAATATTCTTGTTCGAACCCATCTAGTTTATAAAAATCGTTTTCTTCGTCCCATATATTTGTCTCAACAAGTATAATTATTTTTAATTCATTAATAAAGTGATTTATATACAGGCAGAATGTATTCCAGTGTAAACGCATTGATCTTATATTAAAACATAAATAGCAGCTGTTATTATTTTTTAATTCATCCACATTGATGCCATCAAAACCATGTATTACCCTACAATCTAAGTTTATCATAATTTCATTATTTTCGTTTGTGTTTTTCATTTTTATTAAATCGTTTTAAATTTCTTTTTAAGCACAGAATGTAACAACGATTATTGAGTGCGGTTTATATTGTCCACATCTCGAATTGTGTTGATTATAATCGATTGCGTGCTTTCGTCTTTTCGAGCCAATATCTTACCAGCGCTCTCCCAAACATACTTCCAGCTTTCTTGCTTTGCCTTTTCTTTTGTCATCCACAAGAGGTGCTTGTTGTGCTTTGTAAGCTGGTTGTTGACATAGACTGTAGCGTTATACTCAGCTGGCATCGAGTTTACATTGTAATTGTTGGTGTTTTGTCTCACAGTACTTAATTTGATGGGGCGAGTTGCACGCGCTTTTTTCATAAACTGTGTTTTTGTTGTGTTTGATAAGAATGATATGACTATGGTAGATTTCTCAGGGTTTGTTGATTTATTTCTATAAATGTCAATTAAATCGGTGTCGTTAATTTCATTGTTAATAGTTTTTCCAATTCCTTTGACGATCTCGATTAAATTTTCTTGTGGAGTAGGTGGAATATTTTTGATGTCAATATTGTTTTTCAGCATTTTCTGTTCCATTGTGTTGATTTGTGATTGCATGTTTTCTATGATTAGATCTTTCTTCTTGTTTTCCTCTTTAAGTGCATTTATTTCTTTGGCGAAATTCTCTAAGAGATTGTTGGTTTTGATCATGTTGGTATTGATCTCATCGTATTTACAGCCAAGGAAGTCGCAGCTCGCAGAGATTTCTTTAAGCTGATCACTCAATTGACGAATTTCAGCCAGTACAGGTTGATTGTCGTTGCTATTATAGTTGTTGCTGTCGTTGTTCTGGATGTTTTTGTTGATAATGTCTGGGCTACTTGCTGATCTTACCCTCTTTGCTGTTTGAAGCTCTGGTGCTTGTTTTGTTGTTGTTTCTGCATTAATATCAATAGCGATTCTGCATAGCTGGCACTTCCACGCCTCTTTCTTCGCAACACCCATGGTTCTCCACGTTCTTTCTGACACCGTAGTGCATTGGTAGTGGAACTTTCGCTGGCATGGAAAGCAAGTAACAAAATCGCCTTCAACTGGGAGAGAATCACCGCAAGAATTACAGACAGGCATTCTGGTTGCTGATTAATTGAATCAAATGCCTAATTAATTTAAAAATTATTTAAAGAAAGAAAATTAATTGTTAAGAAAATTAATTGTTCACTTTCTAATTTCCTTTTTTAAGTTTTGAAAAGAATAATAATCTTGTTTTACTAATTAAAATTGTGCAAGATGAAGATACAAAACTGGAGATCACAAGAAAAAAAAAACACGTCTTGTCGCTTCGACTCACTCACTAATAATATATAATATAATAATATATAATATAATAATAATAATAATAATAATAATAATAATAATAATAATAATAATAATAATAATAATAATAATAATAATAATAATAATAATAATAATAATAATAATAATAATGATAATAATAATAATAATAATAATAATAATAATAATAATAATAATAATAATAATAATAATAATAATAATAATAATAATAATAATAATAATAATAATAATAATAATAATAATAATAATAATAATAATAATAATAATAATAATAATAATAATAATAATAATAATAATAATAATAATAATAATAATAATAATAATAATAATAATAATAATAATAATAATAATAATAATAATAATAATAATAATAATAATAATAATAATAATAATAATAATAATAATAATAATAATAATAATAATAATAATAATAATAATAATAATAATAATAATAATAATAATAATAATAATAATAATAATAATAAAATATTGACATTTTCAAAAAGTGACATTTAAATTATTGTTGACATCTTGATAATAAAGGTGTGTGAACATTTGAAGGTGAGGTTCAAATCAAGACAAGTTTTGCCTGAACGATTTTTAAAGAATATCTGTAGAATAGAATTTTTCGTGTGTGACATGGAAATGAGTATTCTGATTTCAAAGGAATAGTGACGCGGGTACCGCAAGGTAGTGTTATATTTCCAATTGTGTTCCTTTTATTTACATACGATATACTTCAGACAGAAGGCACAATAGTAGCCATGTTTTCTGACGACACTGTAATACTAGCAGTGGGCAAAACGATGAACGAATCTACAATAAACTTACAAAACGCACTTAATAATGTCAATGAATGGAAAAAAACATGGCGAATAGTGCTCAACAAATTTAAATCAGTCAACGTGGACTTTACTTACAAGTACTACAAGTCAATGGGCACCTAAGTTTGCGAATAACTTTTGAAAAATTAGTTTTAGAAAATCTTTACAACTCTTTGTTTCCTATCGGAACTCTAATCAGAACTCCTTTTTTATTTTTTTGGGTTTTGAAAAAATTTGGTTCTAAGTCAATGGGCACCTAAATTTGCGAGTAACTTTTAAAAAATTAGTTTCAGAAAAAAAAATATTAAGAAAATGCTTAGAACTCTTTGTTTGCTATCGGGAACTCTAATCAGAACTCCTTTTTTTTATTTTTTTGGATTTTGAAAAATTTTGGTTCAAGTCAACGGGCACCTAAATTTGCGAGTAACTTTTGAAAAATTAGTTTCAGAAAAAAAAAAAAATGTTAGGAAATTGTTTAGAACTTTTTGTTTGCTATCGCGAACTCCAATCAGAACTCCTTTTCTTTGATTTTTTTGGATTTTGAAACATTTTGGTTCTAAGTCAATGGGCACCTAAATTTGCGAATAACTTTTGAAAAATTAGTTTTAGAAAATCTTTACAACTCTTTGTTTCCTATCGGAACTCTAATCAGAACTCCTTTTTGTTTTTTTTTTGGATTTAAAAAAATTTTGGTTCTGTCAACGGGCACCTAAATTTGCGAGTAACTTTTGAAAAATTAGTTTCAGAGAAAAAAAATATTAAGAAAATGTTTAGAACTCTTTGTTTGCTATCGGGAACTCTAATCAGAACTCCTTTTTTTTATTTTTTTGGATTTTGAAAAATTTTGGTTCAAGCCAATGGGCACCTAAATTTGCGAGTAACTTTTGAAAAATTAGTTTCAGAAAAAAAAAATGTTAGGAAAATGTTTAGAACTCTTTGTTTGCTATCGGGAACTCTAATCAGAACTCCTTTTTTTTTTTGGGATTTTGAAAATTTTGGTTCTAAGTCAATGGGCAACTTAATTTGCCCTAACTTTTCCAATTTTGCAGAATTCTTTCTAAAACCCATCAGGAACTCTAGAACTCTTGATTTTAAGTTGAAAAACATAATTATAACTCTTTTTCTCAAAAAAGTCTTTGCTGCGTGAAGTTAGCAAACAAAATTTTTTTTCGAATTTTAACACTTTATTCGCCAGAGCCCAGAACTATTGAAAAAAAAAGTATGAGGAACTCTAGAACTCTTTGTTTGCTACCGGGAACTCCCACTTTTCATTCAATTTTAAACAACACAGGGATCTTGGGATCCCCGCGGTACGAAATGAAATAAAAACTTTTTCGCAAAAGCATGGAAAACGACCTTTAGAACACGCTAATAGAACTTTTATCGAAATTTTTGACGAGACAAATTTAGTACGCCACTTGCGAAGGACTAAACCTTCTGACTTGTTGCAACCGCTTTAAAAATCGCGGAATACGCAGGAATTATCACCAGACAGTTACCTGCATCACATTGTTTAAATTCGTTAAAAATAAATTGCTAAATAAGTTTCAACTAAGTTCCAACCGGGAGGAGGAAGTGGTTTTATATAGTGAAGAAAGAATCTCATCCTTCTATGAGCACGCGATTTTTGGTCCTTATAGAGCCTTTTGAAGATTTTAACACCTACCCACGAAAACAAAAAAAAAGCTTTCATTTGATTCAAAACTCATTTCACTTGGTTCCATTACAAATCGCTTGCCATATTCTTTTGTTGGGATCAAAACAGCGGTCGCAACACAATTTCATATCTTGTGTGTTTATTTATTCTAATCACAACCGTTTTAACAACTGATACTGAATACTAAATTATTACTATAGATTTGTTTCAAGTACCTACTTAAAGTTCTTTTTTTAAGTCCCTGTCTTAACAAAGTGTGTTAAACCGATTTCTATTTAGCAAAATGTTCCTTTATATTTAGTCACGTGACTTACATCACGCAGAATTGAATTTGCACAAGTGCAGCGAAACAAGTATCGCATGGTTTGTTCCACGTGTTGAGGATAATGGAACATGGTGGACTGTTCTTCAGGCACTCAGACACAAATTAAAGGTTACGAACTGAGTTTTGTATCCTCAACTCAACTATTAGATATAAACTCAAGATGTAAAAATTTGAAGGGTGCGGCCATACATAATTTAAAAACGTGCTTTTGTTTATATTATCAAACCAATTACACTATGTTAATACTGAAACGGGATATTAATCCAAACTTGGCAGGGTTATTTTAAATATCTAACAGATGGTGGTAGAATAACTTGAGGTTATCTTTTCTCTTTGGTTAAGATTATGAAGTACTTAGATATTTTATAACATAGTAGTAAAGCGATAAATAGAAAGTGAAAATACATTTGATGTTGCTTTATTCAACATATCTATATAAAGATAAATTGACCCGTTTAACTCTTAAGGTGTGTCCGAAATGTTTCTGATATGGTTTATATTTTTTCCTAATTCTGTGGGCTTTAGGTCTTCTTTATTTTAACTTTTTGTTAAATAGACGACGTTTCGCACGTGGTTACGTGCTTCTTCAGGTCTCTATAAGATTTAAACAAATTAATACGTTTTTGTTAAATATGTATATCAATTACTTACATTTAGATTATCCTGATAAATTATTTAAAATAAACTATTGTTTTTATCTATCTATAGATATTTTTTAATTATTATTTATTTTGTATCTTTTAATATATTTGAATGTCTTGAAAAAGACGTTTCAAATCATCAAAAATCAAAATAATAATATTAAATTCTGAATATAAATTCTAATTTTAAAAAAGAAAATTATATCTTGAAAAACAAGTCAAACGTAAAATATACCTCAATATTATTTTTATATTTCAATAAACTGACCATAGATGTTGCTAAGACCTTCTAACTCCGATCGTCTGTTAACTGCATTTTCAGTCCTTAAAATATGTAGCATTTCTATTAACATTCTTTTATTATAATGTTTTCTGTCTGCAAAATTTCTACATTACTGAAATCTGGTATATGTCCTTCATCTATACAATGTAATTCTAAAGCTGTTTTTTGTGAATTTCCATTTTTTATATCAGATTTATGACCTGATATACGGTTTTTAAGTTTTTGCATTTATGTTCCTACGTAAACAGAAGGACAAGCTAGTAATCCATCACCTAAACAATTTATTTTGTATGCAACGTTAGATGTTTCTTCCTTTATTATTTTACTTTTAAGATTAGAAAATAAAGATGTTCTTAAGGTATTAGCTGATTTAGAAGCTATCTTAACATTATCTTTATTTCTTATAGGAGCATCTAATATACGATTTGAAAGATTTGGAATATATAAAACGCTTTTATAAGAGAATTGTTGTACATTTGGTACTAAATTTGTTTGTATTAATGGATTAAAATACCTATTTACTGATGTTTTGATTATTTTAATGGGAAAAGAATTAGAAGATAATGTATCCATAATTTTTTTTATGTTTGTTTGGTGAAATGTAATGTCACTAATATTTAATACTCTGCTTATAAAATTTTTGGCCGTATTGATAATAACCTGTTTCGGCTGTTTTGAATTAAAATTTATGATTAATGAATTAATTTTTATACCAATCAAAAATTAAATTATTTTTTCTTCTTATTACCAAGACATCAAGATATGGGAGTGTTCCGTTTTTTTCTACTTCCACTGTAAATTGTATACTAGGGTGGAAAGAATTAAGACAAATATGTCATCAACATAATTAGTAATTATTATTTGTTGTATTGTGTTGTATTGCATCCCCTAAGGGTTACAAGTCTCCCATCCGTCCCTCCTTACTCCTTCTCGCAACCTCTAGTGCCTTTATCTATTCTTCCGCCTCCCTCCTTCGTCCATTATATCCCTTAGTTTTTCCCCTATTGATCTCCTTTCATCTCCACTTGACCTACATCTTTCTATCACATATTCCCACGTCTCTGGCTCACCTTCACATACTTTGCACATTCTCTCTTCTTCTTGATTCTTTTTTTTCCATCCCTGTCTCTCTCTCATCTCCTCTAAACATTCTCTCGCTATCTCGCTTCCTTTTCCACTTCCTAATTTCTCTTCATAATTCCACGCCCTTATCCCTGCTCTTATCCCTAACTTATCTCTTTTGATTTCCTCTCTCACCATGTATCCTGGAGTTTGCCATTCTACCCCTAGTGTCCATTTGAGGTACCTCTCCTGCAATCTTTCCATTTCTTGTCTCTCCTCCCATCCCCATACTTCTGCCCCATATCCCATCACCGTCCAAACCAGGGTATCAAAAAGCCACATCTTCCTCTCCCAAACCTTCTCGAATTTCCTCCTCCCAATACCCCAAGCTTCCTTCATTACCGTTGCTGCTTTTTTTATTCTTTCCTTTATATGTGCTTCCTGCCCTCCATTATTTTTGAACACATACCCCAGAAATTTAAATTCCTTTACTTCTTCTATTTTTTTTCCTCTCCATCTCCACTCTCCAGTCTACTGTTGTATTCCTCCCTCCTCCTTTCCTGAACCTCATCACTTTCGTTTTTCCCACGTTCAGTTCCAGTTTTTTCCTTTCGAAATACTTCTCTAGTCTTCTTATCATGCTTTGCATCTCTTCTTCATTTTTCGCCATTACCACCACATCATCTGCGTATGCCAACGAGCAAATTCTTCTTCCTCTTAATTTTATCCCTCCCCAACTCCCCTTGCCCAGTTCATCTTCTATATCCGCTGCCAGTTAGTTAAAGAGAATTGGGCTCATTGGGCACCCCTGCCTTACTCCCTTTCCCTTCCAGAATCTTTCCCCCATCTCACCACCCGCTTTTACTCTACTCGTCGTTTCTTCGTAGAACTCCCCCACTCTTTCCCTGAGCCCTTGTCTCACTCCTCTTTCCACCAACGCCTGCATCATAATTTTTCTATCTACTGAGTCAAATGCAGCTTTTAAATCTATAAACAATACCACTAGCTTGCCCTTCTCTTTTGACACTTCTCTGTTCACCACATAGTTTAACACATATACATTGTCTATCGTTCCTACTCCTCTTCTGAAACCCGTTTGATTTGGTGGTATCATCCCTTTCTCCTCGGCTCCTTCCTCTAGCCTCTTCGCTAAAACCGCCGTATATATTATATTTTATGTAGCGATGGCATGAGCGTTACTCCTCTGTATTCTTTTCACTTTTCCTTCCACCCCTCCAATTAGACTCATAAAATACCTTTTCCATTCCTCTTCTTCAATCCCTTCCCCTTCCCCATTCTCTTTCTCATCTTTCTTTCTCTATTTATTATTTCCCATACTTTGTTTTCTGTATTGGCCTCTTCAATTTCTCTCATCATCTCATCCTGTTCCTCCTTTTTCTTTTTCATAATAATTCCTTGATATTCTCTTTTATTCTCCCTGTATTTTTCGTTCGTACCGCTACCTTTCCTCCAACTCCTTAATTCCTTTCTTACTTCCTCTTTTTTCTGCCTGCATTCTTCATCCCAACATCCTCTCACTTTTTGTCTCCTTTCTCTTCCCCCTACTTCCTCACTTCGTTCCATTTCCCTCTTTATCCTCTCTTCTATCTCCTTTTGCGCTTCGTCTCCTTCCTCTAGTCTTACTCCCCGCATTCTCCTCTCGTATTCCCGTTTCATCTCCTCTGACCATTTTCCTGTTTTTATTCTTTTGACCTCCTTTACCTTCTCTCTCTTTCTCCTTCTTCCTTTTTTCATCATGACCACCAATGGATGATGATCTGACTCTACTCTATCTGCTACTTCCATCCTTTCTATCCCGCCTCTTGCCATCTCGTCCCCCAATACATAATCTATTACTGTCTCCCCTCTACCTCCTGTATACGTGAACTCTCCCTCCTCATCCCACTCCATATTCCCGTTAAAAATTTCCCACCCTAATTCTCCTATCATTTGCGTTAGCTTCCTTCCTTCGGCGTTGACTTTTTTATCTTTCGACCTTCTCCCACCCTCTTCGTCTTCCATATCCCTCACTTTCCCACCCTCTAGTCCTGTTCTCGCGTTGAAGTCCCCTCCTATTATCACTTTTTCTTCTTCTGATTGCCTCTCCATCCACCTTCGTAGGCTTTTCAATTTCTTATCTATGTCCCCATTTACGTACTTTGCTACTATAACCCATTGGTCCTTCCCTGCTTTTACTTTCCTGCTCATTATTCCTTCCTGATCCTGGCTATCATCACCATCCATAGCCATTTCTTCTCTAATCCCCATCATCATCCCTCCCATTGCTCTTTCCTTCTTTTTCTTCTTTTTTGCTCCCTGTCTCGTCCATTTATACCCCTTTGGCAATTTTGCTTTCCATTTTTCCCAGTCCTTTTCCTCTACCCACGTTTCTATCATCACTACAACTTCCCATTCTTTGATCCCTCCCCAGAACTATTTTTCTTTATTTGCTAGCCCTGCCACATTCCAGAAGCCTATCTTCCATCTGTCTCCTGAATCTTCTCTCCTTATTCTCTCTGAATTTTCGCTACTCCTACTTTCCCTCAGTAATTGTTGCTCCTGTTCTCCATCTCTATCCATTATTTTCCCTATCACCTCCCTTTTTTCATCCCAAACCCATATCTTCCCAATAACTATCATTTTCCCATATCTTATCCTCACCCACTTCCCTTTTCTCTTCTCTTCTTCTGCTCGCTCCTTTATCAACCATTGCATTCTCCTTTCTTTCCACGTAAGGTCCTCTTCAATTCTCTCCCTCCTTCCTCTTAGGTTAAGTTTTGTTCTCATCACCTCTGCTT
Organism: Epistrophe grossulariae; assembly: GCA_929447395.1. NCBI lineage: Eukaryota > Metazoa > Arthropoda > Insecta > Diptera > Syrphidae > Epistrophe > Epistrophe grossulariae. The sequence continues at coordinate 98,532,172 of OV839566.1, forward strand.
TCCCCTCTATTGTTTCCATCTTTACAGCTATCATACCTTCATTCCTGTCTGATCCTCTCCTGCCGAACTCCTTCGCTTCCTCTATCCTTACTTCTCGTACTCCTTTTCTTTCGAATATTCTTTGCACCGTTTCTTGAATTGTGCCTTTTATCTGCGAGTTTTTAATTATTGTATTACGCCGTCTTTTTTCTTTTCTTGCCTTTCCATCTTTACTTCCATTTCTTTCATCCTCTCCACTAGGTGTTCTTTCTCCTCTCCCTCACTTATTGTACAAGCCCCTTCTCGGCTTTGCGCTTCAAACTGTTTTACTCTCTATTCAATTTCCCGTATATTTTGTTCCCTTTTCTCCAATTCTTCTACCCTTTTTGCGAGCCCTCTTACCTCAACTTTCAGTTCTCCTCTCTCCTTTTCCCATCTTATTATTTCTTCTCTCATTTTGCCCAGTTCCTCCTTTATATCCACTCTCATCTTTTTCATCTCTTGCTTTATTTCCTGTGACTCATGGGTAAATTCGTTTCTCATCTCCCTTAATATCCTCTCTAAATTCGACTCCTCTCCCTCTTTCTTCTGAGGTGATCTCGGAACTTTCATACTTGCCTGAACTATTTCCATTTCCTCCTCCGTCTCCTGCTCCAATCCGTCTGTATGTTCCGTTTTCCTTTTCCATAGATCACCTTTATCTCCCATCGTCCTATTTCTACCCTTTGACAGTCTTTCCAGATTTGTTGGCCTTCCTCTCTTCTTTGATTCCTCTTCATTATTTTCTACACTTTTGTCCGCCATGTAATCTGTCACCTCCGACTTTCCTATTTATTTTATTTATTTTTATTTATTATTTTATTTAATTTTACCTTATTTTTTTTTATTTTATCTTATTATTATTGGTTTATTTCTTAAAAGTCAAATAATAAAGAAAGAAAAATCTAACGTTGTATACAAAATAAATTGTTAAGGTGATGGATTACTATAAGGTTGTCCTTCTGTTTATGTAGGAACACCAATGCAAAAACTTAAAAACCGTATATCAGGTCATAAATCTGATATAAAAAATGGAAATTCACAAAAAACAGCTTTACCATTACATTGTATAGATGAAGGACATATTATACCAGATTTCAGTAATGTAGAAATTTTGCAGACAGAAAAACATTATAATAAAATAATTTTAATAGAAATGCTACATATTTTAAGGACTGAAAATACAGTTAACAGACGATCGGACTAAGAAGGTCTTAGCAACATATATGGTCAGTTTATTGAAATATAAAAATAATCTTGAGGTATATTTTACGTTTGACTTGTTTTTCAAGATACAATTTTCTTTTTTAAAATTAGAATTTATATTCAGAATTTAATATTATTATTTTGATGTTTGATGATTTGAAACGTCTTTTTCAAGACATTCAAATATATTAAAAGATACAAAATAAATAATAATTAAAAAATATCTATAGATAGATAAAAACAATAGTTTATTTTAAATAATTTATTAGGATAATCTAAATGTAAGTAATTGATATACCTATTTAACAAACAGTTAAAACAAAGAAGACCTAAAGGATAAAAATATATACTATAAAATAAAAGGTCAAGAAAAAGGAATTATTACTATTATTTATTGTATTATTCATACTAGAATGTCAGTTTATTATACTTCACCATTCTTTATTCCGTCAATTTCATTGAATTTCTGAACAACAACAACAACTTAAAGGTGCTTCCACCAATGGTATACGAATTAATTTATTATTCATTTTATTAATTATTTGGCTGGAGATATAGCTATTTCAAGGGGTGCCAAGCCCTATCATCAGTCTCCTTATTAGTGGTGCTGAGCTTTAATCCAATTTTATTTGAAAAACTTTCTACATGCACACCATAGAGGTCGAACCTACGCATATCAGATTACTCAGTCTTAGAAGTCGTATGCACTACGCATTCCACCGCTTAAGACCACTGACGTCACAGGTCGAGATATGTTGTTTGTTTGTTTATCAAATGCATTTGAAGCATCAGCATTTTTCTAAGCGCCTTCAAGGAATTATTGTTTCTGATATGTTTATTTTGCTCTCGTGAAACATTAGTTCTGAAATGATTTTGAAATGTTTATGAATTTTTCCATTCCGAACGGAATATTATCTTTGTTTCTCCTTGGCCCAACCTATAATATGAAATTCTTTTGTATTTTTATAAATTTTAACAATAATTAATTATTGAACGTTGCGCTAAAAGTAAAGCTTTGTTTGAAGGTCTAACCATTACAAATTTTTTACACTCTGACAAGGTAATTAATAAGCAAAATTTCATTGAACATTGAATCAAAAATCGACAAGGAAAATAAAGGAGAGGCAAGGCAACTGTCATTGTTCACAATAGGAATGAATAAACGTCCTGCATCTGTGCTTTCACCAATAAAAATGGAAGAATACATTAAGGGTGAGTTTGCCTCGCATTTTAATGGTAGTGCGCTGACTAATTGTTACATAATTTTGTTATTTGTGAAGGTAATTTGTTTTTTATGTAGGTAATAAATATACGCATATAAGTGTATCATTAAAATTATATAAATATTATATTCAATACTTTTATGAGGAAAAGGAGTGATTTATTTTTTAAAAACTCGAACTCAATTTTCAAAAATGTGGGGCGGCTATAGTGATTAACTTTTTATTTATTTTATTTGGTTTTATGAGAACATAAAACGTGTTATAATGAATAGACCTTTTAAAAAAAATAAAAATTAATACTTGAAAAAAAAACTCTTGTGAAATGGTTGAAATTATATCACTTTGAATGAACGTTTTTAAGTATAACTTTTTTAATTTTTACTTTTTTTCAATGAAATAAAAGAAAGATAATAGTATGACTCCATGCATACAGTGATACCGTTTGAATTAATTTATAGTTTGTTTAACAGGGTGTTTTAATAGAATGTCAATATTACCATTTTTTAACTTCAAAGTCATGGGGCTTTTCAGTTTTAATTTAAATATTTCTGATGTTCATTATCATAATTGGTCTTTTAAATTATATAATGAATAGGCTTTACAAAAAAAAAAATAATTTAATTTAAACATTAAAAATAGCAATTTAATATTTCCAGATGTGCAATGTTATTGTGAAGGAAGCAGAACCTTCACAAGTTTAAGTTATTTTTATTATTTTTTTTTGATATATTTTCTACTAGACTCAATTAAAAAAAAGTCATAACATTTATTAGTTTTTTTTATATAAATTTTCTAAAAGAGGCCTTCTTTGCGTTTTTTAACAAAAAAACTGTTTCCACACGCACACAAAGAAGTTTGCAGTTCACAAGAAATCCACTGCACTATCAGCGCCAATTCTCTTTATTTTGTTCTTGTTTTTTTGTCATATAATATACTAGGTATGTATATCCATATGGTATAACTATGTAGTTTTTTCTTCTTTTCCCATTTTGCAGCAGAAACAGAAGATATCTATACATACATATCAAAAAAAAAAACCTGTTAGAAATGCATTGGTTTTTTCTTCAGTTGACAGTTCGGTGTTTGGATAGATATATTGTTAGATAGATGATGGGAGGTGGAGGGTAGTCCAAGTGGAAAAAAAGTATATGGCACATGCGCTCGCATATATTTTTTTCTGTTCTGTTTGTGTGTTGGCTGATCAGAGTTCGGACTTTACTTCGATCGAAGTAGATCTACTTCGATTTTGAGAAAAAAATTTAATCTACTTCTCTACTCCTCTTTTTTAGGATTTGCTTCTCTTTGAAAAAATTCTTAACCAACAAATTTAAGGACAGCGCTGGTCAATAAAACTTTTTAAAATATTATATTGCTTTGTGTACTCAAAACAAATCAAGATTTGAATTTGAAGACAGTAAACTTTGCTTAATACAATATTTAAACCCAACTAAAATTCAAGGTGCTGATTTAATATCTATGTTTAATTTGTTTCTATTGAAGTCTGAAGTTTTTGTTATAGTTATATTTTTTTTATTTTAAGTTTGACTTTCTTGTACCTTATAGTTACTTGTTCGCAATTAATTATTTATTTATTAATGAAAATAATCAAATAATACTGAATAAACTTTTGTTAAGAATTTAATTCGAAAATTTTGTTTTAATCTCCTAAAACTACTTCGAAAATTTTGGATCTACTTCAGTTTTTTTCCGTATTTACTTCGAAAATTCAAAACCTAAGTCCGAACCCTGTGGCTGATATAGTTTATTTTCTCCTTTGTTTTCTCATCTCGCAGTTGTGATTTGGATTAATATTTTTTTGTAGGTTCATGTGTCAGGGTTGCTCAGAAAAATTTTAAAGCGAGGGTGGGAGGTCATTCATCATGGTCAAGTGTATAGCACATGCGCTGTCACATTTCTTTGTTCTTTGTTTTTTTGTTGACTTATGTCAGGTGCATGTTTTCATTTTTCATTTTTTTTACGATCTCAGGAAGAAATATAAAAAGCGATTTTGTTTCCGATGGATAGACATGATGTGAATGTGTCGTTGGAGAAGTTGTGTTTGGTTTAATTTAAAGTAGGTATGTATAATGTATATAAGTCTTTCGCGGTGGTACCTACATTATTATTAAATTTAATAGGGTAAACTTAGGTTTAAATAGGGTAAAGTCGGATTTCTATTTTCTAAATGGGTTAAGATAAAATTATAATTTTTTATGCAATTCATAGATTTTAAAGTTAAAAAAATTACAAAAAATTATTTTAACACTTACAAACGTTTAAAACGCAAAATGTCAAAAATCAATGTTTCACAAATAAATTATATTAATTTTATTTAGACTCACTATTTTGAAAAGGAGATGAAAAAAAAAATTAGGCGTGTAATACAAAATTTTTATTCAAGTCGTATTTTTGACGCACGCAATTTTTCAAAAATACTAATTTTTTTTTACGTTTTTTTCACACTTTTTATTTTGTATCTTTTTAATGCGGGTAAATAGAAATATGAAATGATAGAAATATGAAATTTTACGATCTTATATAGATTATGGATTTACATGATTTTGGTGAAAATTGGATTTCTCAAATATCATTCAAACAAGTTATTCAAGTATAAAAAATTTTAAAAAATTAAAAAAAAAACCTTTTTTTACGGTTATCTGACAATATCGTTTTAATTAATTGTCATAGAAGGTTGAAATTTTCACAGCTAATAGAATCTATTGATTAAAATTTTATTTTAATTTTATTTCATTTTTTTTTACCACTAACGGGATTATAAAAGTAGTTTTACATAATATAAGCTTATTACTAATCAGTACATGCACGCATGAGTTTCATTTTTCTTTAGTCCGCATGGCAATATGATAAAAATTAATTTTATATCACAATTTTAATTTTAATTCAATCAAAAAATCGATTAAATTTATTCGAAATTACCTCATTTGTTCATTTCCAACAACCACCGACCAGTGGCAGATTACCCGTTATTTTATCAAAATCAGAAAATCCAAATGATATTGATGGATTAAATAATTCATAACTTCTGTTCTAATTGTCTTATCTTCAAGATTAAGATATTAAAATAATCAGTAAATGTTAAGCTATAATATGTATAAAAATTATTGCGGAGGGGGGAAGCGTTCTATACGAAAAGGGATGGTAAAGAGGTCATCAATTCAATTTTCTCATCATTAATTAATTAATAACTCCTAAAATACTTAACGGAATTTCAAAAATAAAATACTGTCATTAAGACACACATTAAATGTATGTAAACAAAAATTTCAAATTTCCATGACAATTATGAAAAAAATGTAAAAACAAATTGAATTAATGTTTTTTTACACCCACTTTGATTGATTAAAAAATTTTAAATAATATGTTATATTCAAAATAGAGAAAAAAAATTTATTACATATTATTATTAATATATTGTCTAAATATTTGTTGAACATTTTAAAGTTATAAGTCCAACAAAAATTAAGATATTAAATAAATTTTGAAATTAATTTATTTATAACATGCTTTTTGCGACATAGTGTTTGCTTCATTAAAATGCTCATTTCTTTTTACTAGAACAACGAACTTTAATAAAATGACTTTTATTCGCTTAAAACAAGTAAGCGCTTATTATATATAAAATATATATATCTATCATCCATTTCATACATTAAAACGTTCTAAAAAAAAATTTCATAAAAAAATCTTAAATAATTTTCTTGAAAAATAAATGAAAAAACATCGAAAATGTCATGAACCGCCCAGTGACCGGTTCTTTGAACAAATTTCAAAACAAAACTTACATTTTACGTAATATAATAACTAATAAAGAACATTTTTTTCCTTTTTCAATTAGATCATGACGAACAAATAATATACCTATACCTTTTTGCATGTATACAAACATCTCGATATATACTCTGCAGTCTATACCTACATAATAATGTTCATGCAAAAAATAAAAAAATCTACCGCCACCAAACCGCAACCAATAGCAATATATTGCCACCTTATTCGCTCGTTCATATACCTAATACATATTCTCATTTTTCATATATCCAAAAGACAAAACAACGATAGTAAAAAAAAAAAACTATACACAAAATTACATGGGCAAAATGCCGTCGCCGCCACCGCCGCCGCGCGCCGTCGTCGTCGGTCAGTCACAGTAGGTTTTTTCTGCACATAAATATAATCCTTGTGTGCGCTTGTGCAACTCTGTCTGCTGTGAATTGCATAGCATGTGGTCTATATGTCTCTCTGTGCTGAGAAAAGAATAGCATAAGAGATAAAGTTAAAATAATTGGCTAAGAAGAGAATCGCATATTCTTTAACTAATACATTCAAATGCATTTACATGAGTTATGAGTTTGCTTCTGAACTAGACCTACCCTTAACGCCCATATTATTCACTTGGATTTGAGTTTTAATCTGGATGTATCGAGTGAATAATATGGGCGTAAAAATCGAAAAATAATTCCTATGTCTCCAATCTGACCGTCGAACAACTAGGTTTCTTATTCGATTTTAAACAAAAGGACTTGGCTAAGAAAACGGATAAAGACAGCTACAAGATGACTAAGGCGCTCTTAAAAGAGAAAATAATGAAATATGCACTTCAATCGAAAGTAAATAATTTAAAAATGGAAATGGAAAACGTTCATAAACTAACCACCAATAAAAGTTTTATCTTGAAATTCGAAGCAAATGATCATAATGATCAAAAACAACAAGTAGGTAGCCGACGTTTCGTCGCTACAATGCAGAACTATAAGTCTAAGTAGAAAATAAGCTTTTTTTACGGCATATGCCATATGGAGACAGGCGACCCGTTGTGTTCCGCGCATTTCAGTTTTATAACCATATTCCTACGTCCAGTAGTTCCTTCAGGATTTTATTAAATCAATATAATTATCATGTCGAAAATCAGTATTTTTCGTACTTAGGATTTAAGTATTGTTCAGGAAAAGTAGCCTAAGTCCAAATAGAAGTCGATAATATTATCAGTCAGTCAGTCAGTAATTGTCATGTCGAAAGTCAGTATTTTACGGACTTAGGATTTAAGTGCTGTACAGGACAAGTAGCCTAAATACACATAGAAGTAGATAATATAAGTCAAAATTATGGAGATAATGATACTTTGTCCAAAAATCACCAGAAATAATTAATTTTGTTGCGAGTCAAGGATATCACGAGGATATATCTTCAGGAGTTGGAAAAGGGATGTGGCATGCTTGCTCTAGCTCAGCTAAGCTCGTCGGATTGGAGTCGTTCTTGCCCTTTCCCAAAATTTCTCCCACTCAGCAAACAAAAATAAAAAAAAACATACCGGAGTTGAAGGATGAGGATAGGAATAGTGGAAAAATGGTGTGGAAATAGGAAGATACTAAAAAAATGTAGGAAACTCCAAAGGTCAAACGTCAGAAGAAATTGCAAATATGTTTGCAGATTTTTTTAAAAATGCTTTCGAAGACACAAATATCCATAAGATTGAAACCAATATCACTTCCTTCGTACAATTTAACCATCTAAGCTCAATAAATGTCCACATTACTGAGGCTTCTATCAGTCAAGGCATTTTAAATCTTGATGATAACAACAGTCCGGGACCCGATGGTGTTCCAGCCTCTATTCTGAAGAAGTGTGTATCTCATTTGTGTTACCCGTTGTTTATTTTCTTTAATGAATCTTTAAAAAGCTCTATTTTTCCCAATATTATGAAAAGTGCTTTCATAACCCCAATACATAAAAAGGGATTGAAAACTGAGATCAAAAACAACCGGCCCATTGCTAAATTATCTGTAATTCCGAAACTATTTTAATCCATTGTATGTAATGTTCTATCTTTTCACTGTAATTCAACTTTATGTAGTAGTCAACACGGTTTTGTCAAAAAAAAGTCTACTGTGACAAATTTATTTAACTTTACATCCTTCTGCTTAGATGCTTTTGAAGACCCTGATCAAGTTTACTGTATCTTCACTGATTTCAGTAAAGCTTTTGATAAGTTGTGTCACAACACTCTTGTAAATAAATTAAATAACTTAGGATTTAATAACAATTTTCTTAAGTGGATTACTTCGTATCTACTAAATAGACATTACAGTGTAGCTTTTCGCAATGTATGTTCTAATCAATTTATTGTTAATTCAGGCGTACCTCAGGGTAGGCATTTAGGACCTATTTTGTTCATCCTTTTTATAAATGATATTGTCTCAATTGTCCAAAATTCTTGTGTTCTTATATATGCTGACGACATTAAACTTTACAAAAGAATAAAATTTGAATCAGACTGTTTACTCTTGCAAGACGATATTTTAAGATTCAGGGCTTGGTGCAATAAAAATAGACTTATCTTAAACGTTGACAAGTGTAAAGTTATGAGTTTTACACGCAAAAAAAGACCATTCACATATAACTACTCATTTGACTCGGAACCTTTGAACAAAGTTTCAATATTCTCTGATTTAGGAATTATTTTAGATTCAAAATTGACTTTTAACGATCACTTAAATCATATTATTAAAAAAGCTAATAAAACATTAGGATTTATTAAACGATTTTCACGTGACTTTAAAGATCCTTATGTTCTCAAGCTTTTATTTATTTCTTTTGTGAGACCCATTCTTGAGTACGGCTGTGTGGTCTGGGCACCTCACTATTCTATTCACAAATCGAGGCTTGAAGCAGTTCAACGAAGTTTTTTGCGTTTCTGTCTCCGTTTTCTACCTTGGTCTCAAGAAACAGCACTTCCCTTATATTCGCATAGGTTGGTTTTGATAAATCTTCCATCACTTGATAATCATCGAAAGTATATCCAATTCTGTTTCATTACTGGAATAAATGGAAATATATCATCTTCGTCGGTTCTTTGCAGACTAAATTTTAACTAACTTTAGCCGAACAAGCTTAAGATTATGGCAACCTTTGTGCCAAATTTTTAGTAGGTCGAACTATGGTGCTAATATTCATTTGAATCAATTAATTACAATATATAATACATTTTATTTTCTCACATCTTCTGTTAATGACAATTTGAAAAGTATGAAATTCAAAACTTTGTTTATAAGAGCAATAGATAATAACTAGTTTTAAGAGATTATATGTAACGTTAGTAATTAACGGTCTCCAAATAAATAAATAAATAAAAAAGGAATCGCACAAACTTAGCTACCTGTGCCACTGCATTGATGTAAGTGTGAAGCCCCAGTAAACCACTCGGTGAAAGAAAAAAAAATTCAAAGCAAAATATTTGCTAATTAAAACTAAGAAACCCCCAACCTAAATCTAAACCCTTAAAATTCTAAAATTTATATCAAAGATTGATATAATTATTTAACCTAAAAATATCTAAACCTAAAAAGTATTTTTAATTTTTTTTTCTTGTCCACCGAAAAGTACCACTGGCCCCACCGTCGCACCAACACAGTGGTTCGCCGAGTCATCAAAGGCCTTGCCTGGTGTTGTTGGCAAAATTTGGCCTGCCCACCCTTGTATCAAGGATCATTGAAGTATCATTGAAGTAAAGTATAGGTAGAGTCCAAGGTTAGTAATCGGTAACTATTGTTCTTTCGTAGGTATGGTAAGTATATAACATTGTTGGTAAGTAGGTATCATCAGTAAAGTAAGTAAGTTTTTTGTTGGTAGGTATAGTCAAGTTCATAGGAGTTATGTGTGTCAAGTCATTGCCCAATCGTACTTCGTTTTCCTTCCTCTCATGTGTAGATCTAATCTGATGCACCGGAGTGTATGTGCTTCCTTCCCTTATTCACTTTATCGTGAACTCAAAATCACTCCGCACTTCACTCCTTACTTTGAATCCTCACTTTTGTTTTCTCTTTCTTCAACCGCGGTTTTTGCGGTTTTGGCTAATCCTTGAATCAGCTACCAGCCCTTGAAGTCTGGTTCCGAACTTAACCCCTCTTCCTGCCGTTGATCTGAGGTAATACCCAAATAAAAGGAGCAGAGGCTCGAATCAGAGCTATGGTTAGTCTATGCTACCCGTTGGTATATATACTTATATTCATATATATATACATATATATGTATAGAGAGCAGCCTTCGAGAAAGATCTAAAGATCCGAACCTCTGTTTTGTATAAGAACGGGGTTCCAAAAAGATTTGCTCTTGGTGATTCTTTTAATCCACCACTACGTATACGTCGCCTTCTTTTGACCTATATCGGTATAACGATTTGAATGTTATAAGTGTTCATAAAACTAACAATTATTAAATCGAAATTACCTTTGTTCAGTTTGTATTTTAGTTTAAATTTTAACCGCACACTGCACAGATACCTTATTAGTTCTTTGAACAAATTAAAAATTGTGGAAAAATCAAATTTCCATTTTTTTTTATTTGTATTTTTTTTCTTTTTTTTTATGGCACTTTATGGCAACATTGAGTTGGTTACAGCCGATGGAGTGATGATAACAGATGACTTGCTTTCAAGCGAATGTCCGGTCAATCTAATCCTAATTGATCTTCTCCCCATGAATGAATGAATGAATGAAAGTTTGGGATTTTATGGAATATGTATATATATTCTCATTGCACTGCGACCTAAAGATCTATTGTGCTCCCTTTTTAGAGCTAGATGAGGTGTCTCATTTATAACTCTTCCTCCAGATTTGTTTCTTTTAGAAACTTCAGTATCTGGGGTATTTTTAGAGAGGCTAATTCGCTCCCTCTTATCTGGTGCCGTCCCAGATATCTGTGTCGTTTATGCATAAGTGCTTCGCAACTACCTAAAATGTGGTCCGGTGTCTCCTCATAGGCGTCGCAGAATCTGCAGTTGGCGCTGCTTACCAAGCCGAGGATACTGAGACGTCTTCTGAGCTTGCAGTGACCAGTGAGGAGTCCCGTTATTATTCTTAGATTATTCCTACTTAAGCCAATGCAAGATGTAAAACGTTCTTGGTTATAGTTCCCAAGTAATAGTTTTGCCTGTCTTAGCTTAGGGAGTTCATTCCAGGTTTTTTGTCTTTTGGCCTCCTCTTCTATTTTGATTTTGTGTTTGATCACGTTTTCTCCTATTCCGCAATAGGGCTCTGGACCCGTTAAGGGTGTTGTTGCTCCTATTTTCGCTAGGGTGTCTGCCTTTTCATTGCCTTGCACACCAACATGACCAGGTACCCAATAAAGTGTTACCTTGTTGTACCTGCCCAGTTCATTCAACTGACTCATGCACTCCCATACTAGTTTGGAGCTTATGGTGTGAGATTTTAGTGCTTTGAGTGCAGCTTGGCTGTCTGACATGATGGCAATGTTTTGGTTACGGTAATTTCTTTCGAGATTTCGTTCTGCACATTTTGCTATGGCGTTTACTTCCGCCTGAAAAATGCTGGTAGACCGTCCCATCGGCAAGGAAATTTTGGTTCTAGGCCCAAAGATACCTGCCCCAGTCCCCTCAGTTGTTCTCGACCCATCAGTGTACCACTTGATGGTATTTGCTTTAAGAGTGTAGTTTACAGATTCACCTGCCCACTCTCTCTTGCTACTTAACTTCATTTGAAAGTTTTTTTCGAAGTTATATTTTTTGATCATTCCATCTCTTGGGATTTCGAGAAGGTTCGTTACTGTGGACTTGTATATCGAGTTTCTCTCTCTATTGCCAATGCATTTTCCCTTCCCAGTACCCTCCTTTGCAAATCTCAAGATTGCTCTAATAGCAGCACTTTCTATAACCATGTGAAGTGGCGTTAGGTGGAGGATCACCTCTATAGCTGCTGTAGGGCATGTTCTTAATGCTCCAGTGATGCACATGCATGCGAGCCTTTGTACTTTTTCTAGTGATTTCCTAGTTGTAATTTGTTCTGTTCTTTTGTGCCATGCAACCGCCCCATAGGTAATGATGGGTCTTACCATCATGGTATACATCCATCTAAGAATGTTTGGTTTGCAGCCCCATGTTTTGCCTGCAAGTCTCTTGCATATCATTAGGGCCTTTGTGGCTTTCTCGACAGTTATTTCGACGTGTTTATTCCATAAAAGTTTACTATCCAGTGTAATGCCTAGATATTTAACCTCCCTTTGGATTTCGATTACTTCTCCTGCCAATCTGATTGGTCTCATTCGTGGCAGAAGCCTCTTCTTGGTAAATGGTACTATCGTTGTTTTTGTGGGGTTGATGTTAAGTCCCACCGATAGACACCATTTCCTTGTTATAGATAGTCCTCTTTGAACTATATCACAAAGAGTTTCCTCAAATTTTCCCAAAGCTGTTATCACAATATCATCAGCAAAGCCGATACAGTGTATGCCCTGGGAGGTAAGAGTTTCTAGTAGTTCATCCACTACAAGGCTCCACAGCAAGGGTGATAAGACCCCTCCCTGAGGACAACCTCTTGTTGTGATGACTTTCTGAACACTTTGTCCTGCGTATGCCTCTGCCGTTCTCGTGCCTAACATCTCACTTATCCATCTGATAATAGTGATGGGTACACACTTCCTTACTAGTGCTCTGTTTACAGCCTCATGGGAGGTGTTGTCGAAAGCCCCCTCAATATCTAGGAAAGCAGATAAAGCGGTTTCTTTGGAGTTTAAAGCTAGTTGTAAGGTATTGGTGAGTTCATACAGGGCGGTTTCTGTTGATCTTCCCGCTCTGTAAGCATGTTGGCGGTGGTTGAGAGGCATATTTAATAATACTTCTGATCTGATGAAGTTATCAATTACCTTTTCCAAAGTTTTCAGTAAAAAAGACGTTAAACTTATTGGCCTGAAAGATTTCGGATGTGTTGTATCTTTTTTCCCAATTTTGGGGATAAAAATAACCTTGGCCCTTCTCCATAGACATGGTATGTGCCCCAGTGCAATACTACTTCGAAGTATACTAATAAGATATGGCATTATTTCATCTTTGCCTTTTTGTAAAAGGGCTGGAAAAATACCGTCTACTCCCGGTGATTTAAAAGGTTGAAAGGTGTTTAATGCCCAATCAATCCTGTTACCTGAACAGATAGTCGACGCTATCTTCCAGCTTTCCCGGTTTGGTTTGAGAGGTAATCTCTCAACTATGTTCTCTATAAACGGTAAACTGCCAGGAAAATGAGTGTTTAGCAATAGGGTAGACCTTTGCTCCTCATTTTCTGTGAAGCTACCATCAGGGCTCTGAAGTGCAACTGATGTTATTGTTTTGTCTTTAGCTAAGGCCCTATGTAATCTAGCTGCAGCAGGGGTAGAAGAAATACTCTCACAGAAAGTTGCAAAACTATTCCTCTTAGCTTTTCTTATTTCCCCGTTATAATTGGTTAACTCTGCAGAGTAGTTGTGCCACTCTCCAGTTCTCTTGGCCTTATTGAAGAGTTTTCTTACCTTGAATCTCAGTTTTGAAAGATTGTTGTTCCACCAAGGAGCATCTTTCTGCTTTTTCATGTGTTTTAATGGGCAGCTGAGTTCATAGGCCTCATTTAACGCCCCACTAAACTCATTAACCATATGTTCTAATTCAAGGTGACAGTTTGTTGTTCTAACCGGTCCTATCTGCTCAAGGTTTGTCTTGAGAACGTTATTGTAAAGGTTCCAGTTTGTTTTCCTAGGGTTCCTTCCAGAGGTATTCTCTGTAAGAAGGTTCTCTAAGGTAAACACTATAATTCTGTGGTCAGACATCGAGGGTTCGTTGGAGACTCTCCAATCCCTGATTAGACTACTTAAGTTAGACGTACCGAACGTTAAGTCTAAAACTTCTTTTCTAGTTCTAGTAACGAAAGTAGGTGTGTTCCCTACGTTATATATGTCTAGATTTTTCTCGATAATAAAGTCTAAAAGGTACTCACCCCTTTGGTTTATATCGGTACTACCCCATGTTGTATGGTGGGCGTTTGAATCACACCCCACCATAAACGGTAGTTTTTTCTTGCTGCAGTAGTCCGCTAGTTTCTGTACTTCGTTTGGTGGTATGTTGGCATCATCACCGGCGAAGTAGGCTGCTGCTATCACCATCGTGCGGGGACTCCCCTCAATGTAAATTTGGGCCTGTATTGCCACCAGATCCCGCGTCATAAATTATGAAAGACATATAAAGTTTATATTATTTCTTATTTTTATGCATGCTCGGGGCGAGTTTTGTCTCGTATCCCATATTCGATTAGAGTCCTTACTTGTTAGGCCTCTTACTTGACCCCCGTAAATCCAGGGTTCTTGGATCAGCACTAGTCCTAGGTTATCTGCAATAAACTTTTGCGTAATTACGGCTGATGCCGCTTTTGCATGATGCAGATTTACCTGGGCTAGCCTGGTGCTGGTCCTGCGTCCAGTCATTTTTGTTTACAAGATGGGGGCAAAAGCCCCCTCATCTGCAAGCAGATGGTCCTCCTCCTCTGCAGTTGGAAGAGTTTCTACTAGGTCCTCACGACTTGGAGAGAGGTCCATGCCCTCTATGTCTCCATCCGATTGGCCCGAGTTTTCGACGGTGTTTGTTTGGGGGAAGTGACAGGAGGGAGATGGGGGGAGTTGGAGTACTGGAATGGTTGGGACAAGTGGCGAGGGATTGGAAGGGTCATTTGGTAGGTTGGTGATTGTTGCTTTTCTCCCCATGATCTATCTATATTCAAAGTAACTCAGTATTGGTGTTCAGACTGGAACTTCTAATTTCATTTCCCCAGACCCCAGTCAGCAATAACTTTCTCATTAGGATTTTTTTTCATGTCAATATAGTAATATATGTATAACTACTTGCCTACAACTAATATTGTACCGCTGAATAAATTCTAACTTTAATTTACTTATTAAAACAAAAATAAAATAAATTAAAAATTAGAAATATGAATGAATCATAATGTTTTTCCTAAATAAAATTACTAATCCTAAAATATTGCACAAAATCCCTAATTAACTAATAATAATTTCAACTTTTACCTCAGCTTTACTAATTACTACTCTGTGTAACCATAGCACATTATTTCTATTCAGCACTATATGCTGGCAATGCCTTTTTTATTTTTTATGTGTGTAAATCCAGCATGTCATGATTGACAATTAGTGACAGCTTTCATTAATTTGTCAACACTAGATTCTAAACGTTTACTTCGTTTTTCCTTTTTTCTTTTTCTCTTGTGCAAATTTTATAAAATGTAAAAGAACATCAATAAATAAATCACTACGCAGTCGATAAATAAACAAACAAACATTAATATACACTAGCAAATGCAACAAAAGGGTAAACAGAATTTATATTACGGACTACCTAAACCCAACAAATAACATACAACGATGCAACATCATTGGATTGCCGGTGAGCATATTTTTTCCTTTTATTGCATTATTAATATTTATACATAATTACTAATTCTTCTTTTCGTTTCAGGTACATATTCTTTTCTTTCTTTTTCAGGTGAACGTTGATTGGTGTAGTGCAGTTCTAGTGTCAGTGACCCCAGAAGTAAAGCAGGACCTACCCACAGTACACATATTAAAGGTAATATCATTAGCGTTTTCATTTTTGTTCAGTTCTGCGCATCTGTCAAAATCGAGGTATTATGGTGGTAAAATGGTGGATTCAGTGCCCCTTTCCTTGTCTAATTTCAATATTTTGTTGTTGTTTCTAATGATGTGCGTTGAGTTCCTGTGGGCACTCGAACAGCCATTTTTAATTTTTTGACATTTCCAACTTTGACAACCTGCGCAATATATTACCTTTAATATGTGTACTGTGGGACCTACCTACCTCAACCGTATAGTAACTACCCTCAACAGGTGGAAACTACCCCCATCAACGACACATAACTTGTGCTTTTTATTAATGTTTTTATGTGTTAAAAGTGTAATAAAAGTGGCATAAAAAGAAAATTAATCGTGACTTTCAATGAAGCTATTGTTTTTAATCTCTAAAACTGTGTTTTTTTGGTGTCTAATGGCAGTTTCTTGATCAGTGCATGTAGGTGGAGGTACTTGGGTGTACCTATGTGCATGTACACGGGTGGAACAATGTTCGGTAACGTAACAATTTGTTTGATTAAACTAGAGACCTTACGATTCAGCTTAAAAAAATGTATACATTTTTATGCCAATGCATTTCATTTAAACGTTCCGGAGTTATAACGTTTCTTAAGTTTAAAAACGCTCTCCTGAAAAGTTTTGTAAATGTGATCACACCAAAAACATAAATGTAAAAAAGAGAACCAAGTTCTTATATACATAAAAAACTGGTACATAACAAGTCAGACGTAAAAAGTAGTGAGATATGAAAGTATGCCAAGTTTTTACTTTATTAAGGTTAAATACCAAATATTTAAAGTAGAGTAAAATTATGAAAGAAATTTTTTATTTAATGGTTACTGACTAAAATTATGGGGGTTCACTGGTCAAGTTTTCAAAACGTTTGGAATTGTGAGTAATAATAGGGAAACTTGCCAAGTAAACCCCCAAATTTTAGTCAGTAACCATTAAATAATAAATTCGACTCATAATAAGTGAGTGGATACCACGCCTAACATGGAAAACCTTAAATTTTAAATTGTTTCCTCTGTATGCACTTCAAGCCCTACCGCAACTACCAAGTTTCATAAAACTATGGCAATAGAAAGTTGCATCGCAATTCTGAGAAAGTAGGTGGATACCAAATTTTATAATTCAGTCAGTCAGTCAGGCAGTCAGTCGTCAGTCAGTCAGTGTGTTCGCACATAAGAGCAAGTTCGTGCGACCCAGTCGTGCACATTAGGCTTGTGTAGTTCGCGAACGAACTTTGTTCAGTTCAGTGAACTAGTGAACTTGCTTCAGACATCTAGTTCAATAGTTCATTTTAGTTCAATTTTTATATGATTGCGTTACTTGAAATCAACTTGAATTTTTTTTCGCAGACTACAGAATTCAGTCGTGACATGACAGACTATTTTATTTGAATTATTAAGTTTTTTTTAAATAACAAAATTAAACACCCAAACAAATGCGATTCATTCGTTGACGACGACGAAAGCAAGAATAACAACACATAGTTGTCAATTGAAAACAACAACAAAATACAATACGAATGTTTCGCATACGAACAACTCGCATTGGTTTGGGAGAGCCTTAACTTACCACCTTCTTTAGATAAAAGGTAATTCAACATTATAGAAATATTGAAGTTCGAAACTCTATATTCTTGATATTTTGCTTTCAGCTTGTGATTTTATAATGAACTTATGTTCTGTGATCTAACTTTGCAATTGTTTTATCTTTACTGACGCTTAGACGCGATTCAAATAAGTTAAAGTTTTTTTAATTTCTGTGAAAAAATATTTTGAACTAAATTGAACTAAAATGAACGAACTAGTTCAGTAGCGTGTTATTGAACTTAATTGATCGCTCACTCAATTCTCAAATGACCTAAACTGCCCAACTCTAGTGCACATATTTTTATCTGTATTTAACCAACTCATTGACATTTCGGACAATGAAGAAATTGTCAAAAATTGTAAGATATTTTCAATAAAACATTTCTGATAATGAGCAATGAGTCTGACAATGTCCTAATCGACTGACAATGATAAAAATTGTGTGTTCAGACGATTGTAAGCTACCTGACAATTTTTTGTCAGATTGTCGTCTGATAATTACGTTTCTGACAATATTGTCAGACAAAATTGTGTGTTCAGACGATTGTAAGACATTTGGAACAGTTTTTCACTGACAGATTAGATAATATTGTAATATCTGACAAAGGGTCTGTACTTAGCTTTACTTCAATTAACAATTTGTGCAATTCGAATTTCGTTTGATAGATGCGACACGATAAACAGAGTCGACTTTGATTTTGAATTTTATATTGTCGATGTCGATGCCCAAATGTTGGCGATGGTTGTATTCGAGTGTAGGCATTGACGTATTATATATGGACTGCTAGTTACTTGTCACTTCCATAAATTTTTTGCGCAGCAAAATGTTCCAAGAAATCTCATCGCTTTTGGGACTGAGCAGCCACGTTACTAAATATACGCCAATCACTAAAAAAATCGTTAAAATTCAAATATTTAAGAAGAACCGACGGTAGATGGCATTCGAAAAAGTTCGTTTTTTATTTTAGTTTTTTCGGTTTATTGGCCAATGAATTGAACAATTTTTGTAAATTTTGTTCGAACTTACTTTTTTTGATCTTTCCCATTGGTTTTTTTGACAATATAGTGGATTATTACCTTAGAATATATATCAATAATACAGTATCTTTGGCTTCTCGGAATGGCTTGACCACCAAGACCCAAGAGCCCTGCTGTAAACTGGAAAACGAGTGAAGTTAGTTACTAAGAGTCCATATATCACGTCAATTTGCCCTAGCGAGGTATCCGTCGGAGCGGAAAATTCTTTGTAACGCATACGACGTTGGAGGTTCAAAGTTCATTCGAGATGTCTGTCTTCGGAATAGAATATTTTAAAATGCGACAAAGTATTGGTTTGACATGCGACAAACTTTATAGATGTTCAAAACATATAGATATATCGAAATTTCGATGTCTTCTGATATTTGTATATAAAAACATTATGTACTTTACTTTTAATTCTGATATATCGATAGCAAGATGGATTTAAGAATGTAGTTTGTGAATATACACATAAATTCACCACCGGTTATAACTAGACAAACAAAATACGATGCACCAACATTCACATTCCATTTATATCGAATCGCTAAATATCGATATATTTTCGAAATCCCATCTCTATCTTCAACTCAGATGTTATAATTATACTGAGAATTGTCAAAAGAATTACCTATATAAAAGAAAGAGTCGGTAACTGACTCACTCATTCATTCATCTGACATATCAACGCACAGCTTATACTAGAAGTTTTTAAAATATTTTATTATTTTTTTTATATTACAAAATTTATGTAAGTGAGCACTAAGAAGGGATTTCCCATTATAAATAGGGTAAAATAAGGTTAAATTGATCAAGGGTTCAAAAACTAACTTCCAAATGGTAAGTCCTACAATATTCATTTATTTTTGATGTGTAAACATCTATACTGGCGGTAGGGTGCAAAGAAAACGTAACGTAACGTTGTAATCGTGATCGTGATTCTGAGCTTTACGAAAATTGAGTGCGTTCAACAATATATACATTCAGTAACTAAACGCTGAGTATTTATATACGAAATCGATAGGTCGAGTTCAGTTCGGGTTGAAATTTGGTTGGCTGCTTAGAGGATATATTAAGCCTTTATTACACGATGATTCTTTGCGTCTGACTCCATTCGAACATAATGAGTGCGAAAGAGAAAAAAGATAAGATGAGATAAGACCAGTTGCCCTGTGAGTCGTGGGCCAAGTTTTACAAGACTCTTTTTAACGCTTCTTTAGCATTAGGCTACGCGCAAACCAACGCGATGGCGGTGGCGATCACGATAAAAATGTGGATGCCTTATATAAAAATAAAATCAAAGCACACTTCAATCGTGTAGATGTGTGCCTTTCCTTTGATTTATGTGTATGGCATCCACAATTTTATCGTGATCGCCACCGCTATCGCGTTTGTTTGCAGCTACCTTTATCCGTATTTTGTATTCTTTGCATTACTTTTTTTCAATTACATGACTGCTTTGAGACCAGGGGCCTATTTCACGGAACATACATCACATACATTGTATGAATTTATGTACCTTAAAGTAGACGCCAAGGATGGTTCAGTGTAAATTTTGAATTTTTTGAAAAACTTTGCGTCAACTTAGAAAACGCATAATTTAAAAAAAAATTAAAATTTACGCTCACTCATCTCGTAGTCGTGATTCTTATCTTAAAGCCGTGGTCGTGATTTTGAGTCTGAGCCAGAGATTAGTCGGCTATTACACGATGCATCTAGACGCATGCGACTTTTCAAACTACGTAAGTGCAAAAGAGAAAAAAAAATCGAAAAGATGATACGGAAAAAAAGTGACCGGTGTCGCGTGAGTAAAATTTTCGATGCAACTATTTGAAGTTTCTCTTTTCTCTTGTCCGTTTTTTACTATTCTGCTTCATATTGTTTTGTTGTTCAAAGAGTAAATTTCGATGCAACGCACTGTTATTGATAGCCTTATAGGCTTTCCAGAAATGAGAAATTCATCTTTAAAAACAACATAAATAAAATAAATTATTGCTTTTCTTGACTGATATTCATTTAAAGGCACACAAACCTTTCTTTCTTCAATGTATCAAATAATGAAAACAAAAATAAAAGCAGAAAAAAATTTTTTATTATTTGAGTACAGCCCAACACGAAAATGAAAAATAAAGAGAACTGTCAAATTACATTCATGACTTTAGTTTCAATGTGTAATAGCGCTTGAAACAGCGGACGAAATAACAAAGAAGAATTCGAAGAAGGTGCATGCAACTAGATTCATCGTGTAATAGCAGACTTATGAATTATCCATAATCTCTGTTCTGAGCTTCACGAAAATTGAGTGCGTTCAACGCTATGTACGCTCAGTAACTAAACGCTGATGGTCTTATTTATAAAAGTTGTCTAACTTTGGAAAATGTGTTTAAAAACCTTGTTTATTGTTGTTTTATAGCTGCCTAACTAAGACACAAGAGTAGATTATCCTAACCGTGAATAATATGATATTTATTTTTATTAAATAAAGCATATTTCCACCAATTTGAAAATAGTTAGACATTCACCCCAATTATGAAAGTCGTACTCTGCATCGTACTTCAAGTAGTATTCGTATTGTATTGTATTGAAGACGAATATTATGAAAGTCGTATGCGATATGTACGACTCCATTAAAAGGCAACGGTTATCATCGTATTCATATATTTAAATGTCAAGTTTGTAATTTACATAAAAAAATTGTAGTTTTCAACTTAATTTTTTTATACTCAAATACATATTTGTTAAAAAAATGAATTCTATTGAAATGTGGTTGCTTAGACCATTATAGTACATGGACTGCGCTTTCATCATGGCTGCAGGGTTTCAACATAGAACGCCGCCTTTTTTGGCAAATTAGACGAAATAAGGTCATTGACTGGAAAATATTTTTAAATATAATTTTAATGATTGGCTAAGAGCCCACTGCTGTTTGTGGGTGTGAGTGATCGCAAAAATTCACTCGTATGTTTAGATAGATCTTAACTTTTTATAAGCGTGGTTGGGGCCTTTGTCGGTAAACTAAAAAACGCATTTTCCATGCATCATTACCGATTTTCAAATTTGCTTATGAAAAGTTAAGATCTATATAAAAATGCTATCATCCACACCCTAAATTTGATGTAGGCTCTCGGTCTATAAGGCATTCGGACGAGTGTTGATGTTTACACATCTTAACCGTGAGTCCCGGCACTCACACTTTTTTTTTTTTAATACCTTATTCAAATTCTAGAACTTTATTAATTTAAAAATAAATTCTACAAAATCTACAAAGCTAGATACAAAATATTTTATACTTCAAACTTCACAAATTACATAATTCCAATAAATCAAGGGGTAGTCCGATTTAAATAAATAAAATACCATTGGAAAGGTTTTTCATAAAAAAATTATCCATGTTCTACAAAATTTAGATTTTTTTTTTAACATCATTTTCTATCTTTCAAAAATTTACATTTTTTCAATACAATTTTTACTACTTTTTTAATTTTCTATTTTTAACGGTTTCTTTAAAAAATCTCAAAATTATACACCTCATACATATAATTGATTTACATTTATTATACAAATTTTAGATTTTTCTAAATTTTTTTAACACACATATTGACATGTTTTCTGTTGTTTTATTAATCACCTCATAACTCTTTAGTTATTGCATCCTTACAATTAGTTTTTCTTTTAATCGCATCTAGGAAAATACACAATTAATTTGATACATCATACATAACTGTACACCCCACACAACCATCACAATAGTTTGAAAAATCTCGCAAAACACCAAAAAAATGGGGTTGTTGTTCATTGCCAACCATCGTCTCAGTGGAGAATTGTCCAATTTTTGTTAAATTTCAAAAACACCCCTTTTCCATTCATTCAAATGCTTATATCTTCACATCCAATTGTCCGATTTTTAAAATTCAAACTTTAAATTAAAGCCACCTTGACAGTCGAGTTAGAGCAACAAACAAATTTTCAAAACCTTTCAAAATTTCATTCTAAAAACATGAAATAATATTTTCGGGAAAAAATTTCATCGAGGCAAACGTAAAAACAAAGAGGAATACAATAAAACAAATAAAAAAACTTTCCTATATCAATATACTGGTGGGAAGGAGATGGCTATTCTAAAGATGGTCGAGTGTGTGCAACAAAAACTATATTATGCAGGATGGCATGATAGCACGTTGGTTGTACGTATTTTTCATGCAAAACAGTATACTAAAAGTCCCCTCATGGTTGGTTTGGTTGGCTGATAACTTTTGTTCTTATGATCGGATCGTAAGGTGGCCCCGGCGCAGTGGAAGTAGTGCTTGACTGCTAACTTGGATGTGTGGGTTCGATCCCCAGTCTAGGCAGCATTCTTTTCTAACGGGTGATTTTTTAAGAGGTTTAGAACTTTAAAAAAAAAAAAAACACAAAAAATTCGAAAAAATGAATGAAATATTTATTTGAATCGATAGTTTGAACCTTGCAATTTAATGTTTAAAGATAATTTCATGCAAATGTTGACCGCGGCTGCGTCTCAGGTAGCCCATCCGCTGAGTCCAATTTTGGCATACTCTTTCACACATATCGGCCGGTATCTCACGAATGAATGCATGGATGTTGGCTTCCAGTGCGTCAATCGAAGCGGGCTTGTCCCTATAGACATTAGCCTTGACATACCCCCACAAAAAATAGTCTAATGGTGTCAAATCGCACGATCTAGGCGGCCAATTGACCGGCCCGAAACGTGAAATTAACTGTTCACCAAACTCGCCTCGCAATTGCGCCATTTTTTCGCGTGCTGTGTGGCATGTGGCACCGTCTTGTTGAAACCACATATCATGCAAGTCAAGAACTTCCATTTCGGGCAAAAAAAAGTTTGTTATCATCGCTCGGTAGCGTTCACCATTGACAGTAACGCTGCGATTCGCATCATCTTTGAAGAAATATGGCCCAATAATGCCGCCGGCCCATAAACCGCACCAAACAGTGGCTTTTTCGGGATGCATTGGTAGCTGTTGCAATGCTTCTGGCTGATCTTCACTCTTTTGTGCTTATTTACGTACCCATTCAACCAAAAATGAGCCTCATCGCTGAACACAATGAACATTTCGAACCGAGCACGAATTTTGATAGTAAAATTCAATAATTTGCAAGCGTTGTTCATTTGTAAGACGATCCATGGTTAAATTGCAAACCAAACTGAAGCTGTTTGACAGTGACACAAGGTACTAAACACACGTCAGCTGTCAAAACCAGTGTTGCCAAAACCAAACCAGCTAAAAAATCACCCATTACATTCCCTCTACTGAACGCCACCCCTGGGATTTAATGGGATAGTCAAAACCTGATTTCTCAATCCACTGTGCCAACAAAAATCTATCCTATCCTCCTATTCCTTCTAACATTGTCTAATTTATAAGACCCTAGGTCTTACTGGCATTTATATGTTTGTGTTGTTGTTTTTTTTTTTTTTTTAAAGGTTGATGCCTTAAAATGTTCATGCACGTGTACTGGACCCTTTTAAGGAAATTTATGATGTGGGTAGAGTATATTTTTTAAGTATTTTGATTGCTGGCTTATATCTTTTGTTCTACTTATCGGATCTGTAAGATTAAGGTCTTAAAATAAAGGTTAAATGGTAGGCTAACTTATTTTGAGTTATAATAATAAAATAATAATTGAAATCATATGCAAATGTAGGTATATAAAAAAGGTGAATGATTTCGATGTTGATTTAAAAAAATCGATTTCGCTGACATGGAGATTAAAATACATATTATGTACATACCCACATATATATGTATGTGTCTATGTAAGCACATAATGTAGGTATGTAAATTTATAGAAAAGGGTTGATTTGGTTTCTTTTCTTATAATAGGATTTTTAAGATTAAGGTCTTAAAATTAAGAGAGGTACCTAGGTAGGTATAATGTCAGTTAACGCATATAGTTACATACAAAAGTTTGTGATATATGTATTTGTATTGTTTATTTGCAATAATATAAATTCATAATTATCTTCTAATCTTATAGGTATTCTTAAACGACAGTGTGTTAAAGTAGGTACCTAGGTATAATTATACAGGGTGGCGCACCAATTGTGGTACAATAAGAAATTCAAATAACTTTTTTTTTAATCGATGTATTTCATTTTTTTTTTTTATTGGTTAGAAAATTAAATTTTATTTTAAATAGTTAGTGGTTTTTAAAGATTATAGACCGCAAATGACCTCCACGCTGTCCCACGCATATGCGGCACCTGGTCAAAAAATTATTCATTGCGGCCTGAAGAGTTGAAGTTGGGATCGCCTCAATTATTGTCGTTATGGACTGCTTTAATTCAGTTAAATTCCTGGGCTTCGTTTTATACACCTCTTGCTTGACATAACCCCATAAAAAGAAGTCTGGTGCAGTCAGGTCAGGTGACCTTGGGGGCCAGCGAAGAGTGGAGTTCCTAGAAATTAATTTGTTTGCGAATTTTTTGTTTAGCTCCGCCATAACTGGTCTGGCTATATGTGCAGTTGCTCCATCTTGCTGAAAACAAACGCTGTTGAATGGTATACGTCTTTGGCGCAGTTCTGGGTAAAAAAACTCCTTCAACATCTTTAAATATCGGTCCCCATTGACAGTAACGGTTACACCGTTTTCTTCAAAGAAGTACGGCCCGACAATACACCTTGATGAAACTGCGCACCACACTGTGACTCGTTCTGGGTGCAGTTCCGTCTCATGGAGCATTTCTGGATTAGACTCATTCCATATACGGCAATTTTGCTTGTTTACATTGCCGTTAAGATCAAAATGGGCCTCATCAGACATGAACAAACAATTGATCAATGTGTTGTCTTCTTCGGCCATTGATATCATTTTTTGGCAAAATTCCAGGCGAACAGGCAAATCCTGAGGGTTTAACTTGCTAGTAATTTGGACTTTGTACGGAAACAAGTTTAAATCGTCATGAAGTATCCGTTGTAATGACCGTCTACTAATTCCAATTTGCCCCGATAAGTTTCGGGTCGAAACGTTCGGATTGGCCTGTATTGCAGATGCTACTGCTGCGATTGTATCCTGAACCCGAACGTTGGCATCTCGATGGTACGGCCTTCGTGCGATGCTTCCAGATTCGGCAAACATGTTTACAAACCTCATAATGGTCCATCTACTCGGGGGATTACCGCCAAACTCCCGCCTAAATTCCCTTTGGACGGAAATGACGGACTGCAAAGCATGGTACCGTTGCACTATCCAAATTCTTTTCTCCGTATCCCAAGCATCCATTTTTATAAATCTAAATAGTAACCTACAAAATAAAAAAAAAATAAGCCGATTACTCACACAGAAAAAAAGTTATTACGTTTTATTTTTGTAGCACGATTCGTGCGCCACCCTGTATTTGTTAGGTCTCTACCTACCTAACCATCAAATCGACTAAGCAATAATTAAGAATCATGCAAAGTGAAGTCAAGTGATTGACGTGGCAAGTATAACTTCAGTTATAATGGTCAGATTTTCAAATTCAAGTTCTTTAAATTTTAATTAACTAGGTAGGTATCCGGCTAAACAGTGAACCTATATTAAGTTAGCAAAACAATTCATACGTATGAATTCCCAAAGGTACCTTTCTCCGAGAAAACTGTTGACTTGGGCACCTGCCTGGCGACTGAACATACCCTAAGCGGAGCAACGGAGTTGCGTGAGCGGGGCAGGGGACCCGCAATCGATTTTTATCAACTAAGGTGAAACTAAGTGAGTTACTCGAATAAAAGGTAGCCTAGATGGAGTAACAATGGTCAGATTTTCAAGGTTAATTTCCTAAAATTAAGGTGAATTATCAGAGTTGAGGTAGAAAAGTAGGTCAAGGGCAGGACTGGGACTGGGCAAATCGGATATAGATTTATAACTTGAGTTCTAATGGAAAAAATTTTTGAAGAAATCAATGCATTCAAATTCGTTATTTGAAAGTATGTATTCATTATTTAATAATAAGGTGAACGAAAAGGCTTATAACTTTGTCAATTCTTAATCGATCTTTAAAAATAAAGTGTCAAATGAAAGATAGATTTAACAAATAAATGTATGTTTGTAAGACCAACAAATGGGACAGAAATAAAGAGAGAGAAAGACAGAAATACTGAGCGAGACAGACAGGTATAGAGAGAGAGAGAGACAAAGAGATACAGAGATACATTGTGTTGCAAATACATTGTGTTGCAAAATACATTGAGTTGCAAATAGGTACATTGTGTTGCAAATACATTGTGCTACAAATACATTGGTTGCAAATACATTGTGTTGCAAATACATTGTGTTGCAAATACATTGTGTTGCAAATACATTGAGTTGCAAAATACTTTGTGTTGCGACATACATTGTGTTGCAACATTGTGTTCGAACACTGTGTTGCAAAATACATTGTGTTGCAAATACATCGTTTTATAACAAACATTGTGTTGCAAATACATCGTGTTATAACAATACATTGTGTTTGCAACATCGTGTAACAGTTAGCGAAGCCAACTGTTCGGGTAAATATACTAGTAATATATAAATCAATTTAAAAAAAATATGGATAGTGTGGCTTTCAAATCAAATCAAATCAAATCAAATCAAATCTTTATTTACTTAATAACTTAAACACAGTAAGATACAATATCTCATTAAATAGTGCAAGTTTCAAAGGAAATTCTAGTTAACATTATTTGATATAAGTGTTACAAATAGATTTTTAAAAATTCAAGAGAAATAAATAATTTCAAATATTCATTTAAAAATAATAATAATAAATTAAAAACATACATATGTACCTAAATACAAAAAGAAAAGAAAGAAGAAAAATATGTACTAAGACAACCAATCATCATCATCATCATCAAAAGTGTTCCATCAGGAATAGCTTGACCTTCACCTTAAACAAAGTTTTGCAGCTGATTAACCTTACTAAGCGGGGTAGGGATTTCCACAGCCGAATCGCATGGTAGAAGAATTGTCGTTCAGAAACCAAGAAATTATAGCGAATTGGATAGTGTGGCTTTGTTTTTGGAAGCTGAATCTAGAGAAATAAGGGCGCAAAATAAAGAAAAAAGTAGGAGGAGGACAAGTAAAATACACGATTTGTCTGATTCGGGGTAAGTATCTCATCTTAGATCTTGTTTTTGAAACTAAACAATTCACTTACAGATTTAAAAAGAATTTTCGCCTTAATAAATTTGCATATGAGTATGTTTTCCAACAAATAAAAGATAAATTTAAAGACAATAGTCGCTCTGATGCGGTTACTCCAGAGCAGAAACTAGTAGCATGCTTAAGGTTCTTTGCTGAGGGAAACTATCAACATGGAGTAGGGAAAGATTACCAATCTGCTATTGGTCAAACTACTTTTTCAAGTATTCTCCAGGAAACGTTGAATATTATGGAAGAGACCTTATGCAACAATTGGATATCCTTAAAGATGTCTCATGAAGAAATTCAGCAGTCCAAAATTAATTTTTTTGAAAAAAACGGGCTTCCCGGGAGTTATTGGCTGTGTGGATGGGACTCGAGTCCAAATAATTGCGCCTATGGAAAATAAGCATCTTTTTCTGAATCGAACGGGTCATTTCCAGGGGCAGACTTTGCCACCGGGCAACCGGGATTTTGCCCGGTGGGCCCCTGGGCGAGTAAAATATGCACAAAAGCTCCTCCAGTACTTTCTGTACTTTTAAAATTTTTTAGGGGCTTTACAGTAAATATACAGCTTTATGGCCCCAAAAGAATCTCAAAAGGCCCCCACAGACTTGTTAAGGGCCTCCACAATGAGTATAAAACTATTGGTTCCTCACAACTGCATTGATGACCCGTAAAATAAATATTGAGTCCCCACCGTAATCTTAGACGGTGATTCGGGGTATGCATTGGAGCCGTGGCTAATGACACCGTACAGAACCCCCCGTCGAAATAGCATTGAAAGGGCCTTTAATACATCACACAAAAGCGCAAGAAATACAGTTGAACGTACCATAGGTTTATTAAAAAGCAGGTTCCGCTGCTTATTAGGTGCTCGACAACTGCACTACGACCCAATGAAAGCGGCACAAATCTAAACGTGTGTTGCTCCTTACACAACATATGCCTATTCTTTGATAGTGACTACGAAAACATGGAAAATGTGGACAATATAGAACGAGAAGAGGATCAGGAACCTGACCTACTTCCATCAAACTTGCTTCGAAACCAGGCAGCTGTAATAAGAAATGAAATATGCACACAATACTTCCAACTTTAAATAACTTTAATAAAAAAACTTAAAAAAAAAATAACAAACAAAAACTAAACTAACTAATTCTTGTGGTATAACAAAAATGACTATAGCCTCCTTGGCGTTAATGGTTTTATTTAATTTAGGAACGTATAATATTCTGGGGTAGGTTGAGATCGGTTTATTGTATATGTACATCGAATTATTCCAGCATTAAGATGGTTTTTGAAATTTCAAGTTCAAGCATTTTTGACTTGACTTCAAGTTTTTGCCAGCAATTTTTCGCATTCCAGCGTTGTGGTCTTGCATCTCTTTAAACTTTTTCTTTTCAATTTCACCAACGTTCTCGATAGATAGATACACCCTTTTAAGATGGACTGTTGATTCTTGCAAAGTTTTTGTTGTGTCCTGAAAGTAAGTTTTATGTGGATGAAGTAAGAATTTTGATTTTCCACTTGTTTGCATAGAAGCTGAATAGATGATAAGGCTTTTCGTGGGCGGTTTGTGGAAGTGTTTCCTACATTGCTTTTGTTTTCTGCTCCGTTGTCCGATGCAGTTGTGTTCGGCGATGAAGTTTCTTTTGCTTCTTCTTGCTCATTGCCCGTTCCAAATGACAGTACTCCGATGCCATTAATGGAATTATTGATGCTTATCAGAGCTATAACAGCATCCTCCAAAGGGGAAAACGATTTTTGCTTTAACCACTTGTACCCAGTGTCGGATTTGGGTTTGCTACCGCCCTAGGCCCGGTTGAGTACACCGCCCCCCTTGTTTGTTTTTTTTTAACTAAATTCTAATAATTACCTTTATTCTTAATCGTTCTTGCAGAGCCTTTTTTCTGTGCTGCCAAAAAACACCCGAACATTTTTAACTCGCTTTTATTAGGATGACCTACGCATGTTGTATGTACAAATGTATATATGTTGGTATGTACATTGTACATATGTACATAATGGAATCAGTGACGTAATTTCCAACAACTTCTAAAAGCCGATTAACTTGAAAAACTTGCACACGTATCAAGGACCGATGGCAATACAATTATCTCATACCACGACCGTCATCAGGAGAGGGGATGTAGGGGGCTGATACCCCGTACATTATACGGCGGCATCTTTATTTTAAGTCTTAAATATAAATTATAGTTTTAAAAAACTAAAAGCTCTAATAGAAAACCGAACTAAAAAGTAGTTAATAATTTGTAATTACAAAATAATTCAATTTATAATAAAAAGCGTGGGGTGCTTATAATTATTAATTATTAATTAACTATATTTAATTAATTAATTTTAATTTTATTTAAATTTTAATTTTAATTTTAATTTGAATTTGAATTTGAATTTGAATTTGAATTTGAATTTGAATTTTAATTTTAATTTTAATTTTAATTTTAATTTTAATTTTAATTTTAATTTTAATTTTAATTTTAATTTTAATTTTAATTTTAATTTTAATTTTAATTTTAATTTTAATTTTAATTTTAATTTTAATTTTAATTTTAATTTTAATTTTAATTTTAATTTTAATTTTAATTTTAATTTTAATTTTAATTTTAATTTTAATTTTAATTTTAATTTTAATTTTAATTTTAATTTTAATTTTAATTTTAATTTTAATTTTAATTTTAATTTTAATTTTAATTTTAATTTTAATTTTAATTTTAATTTTAATTTTAATTTTAATTTTAATTTTAATTTTAATTTTAATTTTAATTTTAATTTTAATTTTAATTTTAATTTTAATTTTAATTTTAATTTTAATTTTAATTTTAATTTTAATTTTAATTTTAATTTTAATTTTAATTTTAATTTTAATTTTAATTTTAATTTTAATTTTAATTTTAATTTTAATTTTAATTTTAATTTTAATTTTAATTTTAATTTTAATTTTAATTTTAATTTTAATTTTAATTTTAATTTTAATTTTAATTTTAATTTTAATTTTAATTTTAATTTTAATTTTAATTTTAATTTTAATTTTAATTTTAATTTTAATTTTAATTTTAATTTTAATTTTAATTTTAATTTTAATTTTAATTTTAATTTTAATTTTAATTTTAATTTTAATTTTAATTTTAATTTTAATTTTAATTTTAATTTTAATTTTAATTTTAATTTTAATTTTAATTTTAATTTTAATTTTAATTTTAATTTTAATTTTAATTTTAATTTTAATTTTAATTTTAATTTTAATTTTAATTTTAATTTTAATTTTAACTATATTTTAACTATTTTTAACTATTTTATAAAGACTTTTATTACCATTTTTTATAG
The DNA here is from genome assembly GCA_929447395.1 of Epistrophe grossulariae. Classification (NCBI taxonomy): domain Eukaryota; kingdom Metazoa; phylum Arthropoda; class Insecta; order Diptera; family Syrphidae; genus Epistrophe; species Epistrophe grossulariae. The sequence goes on from OV839566.1 coordinate 98,563,160, forward strand.
AATCAATGCACAGCTTATACTATTATATATATTAATTAAATTAAATTTTTGTTTAATATTATTTATAATGTAGGTGCACACTAAGAAAGGATTTTTTAAAATTCCAACATTTAATAGGGTAAACAGAGGTAAATGTGGTAAAAATTTAAAATTCTATTTTCTAAACGGGTAAAGATAAAAATATAATTTTTTTTTTCCTGAATAGATTTTTTTTTAAAAACTCAAAATTAATCCTACAAAAAAATTCTCAAAATTACCGTTTTCAAGATATGATTTTTTTTATAATAAAAATGCACATTTTAGATAGTTAGAAAAAAATACGTTATAAATCAGGGGATTAAGATATTTTTATAAAATTTATAGTTTTAAAAAGAGGATGAAAAAAAAAATTAGGCGTGTAATACAAAATTTCGAATTACGTTGTATTTTTGACGTAGGGAATTTTTGAAAAATCCAAATTTTTTAATGAGTTTTTTTACCACTTTTTTAATTTTATCTTTTTAATGGAATGTATGAAAATTCTGAAATTTTAATATGATATAGTGTTTGTGAAGTTTTATTTATTTATAAAAAAATTGGATTTTTTAATAACCGTTAGACGAAGTTATTAAAGTTTTTATGATTTTCAAAAACGGTTTTTAACGGTACTTCCTTAATATCTTTTAAACGAATGTACATAGAAGGTTGAAATTTTTACCAAATGATAGAATTATTTAATATAATAATGAATAAAATTAATTTGATATTTTTTTGTACCGTTATAAAGAGTTAACGGTAATTATAAAGTACTCATGTATATCCCTTAATAACTCTATTACGCCTGCACGGATAAATTTTATTAAAATTTATAAAAATATAATATAAAAATTACCATCATTTTGATACCTCATTTATAGCTGTACCTCCCACACAACCATCACAATTGAATTTTAATTAATTAATCAAAAAATCAAAATTTTAATCAAAATTGCCTGATTTTGTTCATTGCCAACCACCATCGACCAGTGGAAGAATTCCCGTTATTTTATCAAAATCACAAAAATAAAATGATATTGTTGGATTAAAAAATTCATAACTAACAATCATAACTTCTGTTCTAATTGTCCGATCTTAAGAGGTTATCAATTCAATTTTTTGTATTCAAAATGCAAAAGTTGATGAAAATTTTACGAATTTCAAAAAATGATGTTCTACAAAGTTGTAGCCCTAACTTTTATCTATAAAAAAGTCACTGGTGTTATAACGGTAAATTCAACAGGAGCGGCGGTAGGGGTATTTAATTGATTTTTTATTACAAAAATAGATTTTAATCAAAAAAATCATCTGACATGACATCATTAATTAATTTATTACTTCTAAAATTGTGAACGGATTTTCAATATTGAGGTCTTAAAATATTGTCATTAATACACACATTAAACGTGTGTAAAAAAAATTATCAAATTTGCATGAAAATTATGAAAAAAATGTAAAATAAAATTGAATTCATGTTTTTTTTCACCAACATTGATTGATTAAAAAATTTAAAATAATATGTTATATTCAAAATAGAGAAACAAAATTTATTACATATTATTTATTAATATATTTTCTAGATATTTGTTAAACATTTTAAAGTTGTACATCCAACAAGAAAATTGATATTAAATAAATTATGAATTTAATTTATTTAAAACTTGCTTTTTTTGACATAGTGTTTGCTTTATTAAAATACTTATTACTTTTTACCAGAATAACGGATTTTAGTCAAATAACTTTTAATCGCTTGCTAACAAGTAAGCGCTTATTTTGATATATAAAACATATATATCTATTAACTTTTTCATACAATAAACCGTTCTGAAAAAAAAAAATTCATAAAAAAATCTTAAATAATTTGATTGAAAAATAACTGAAAACGCTTAAAGAATGTCTTATAACTTCAGTAATTTTATCCTGATATTGAAAAATGATATAAAATAAGATAGATAATAGTATTTTTATTATAATTCAATACACAATATACCAATAAAATGACCAAAAATTATTTTAAATAGCTTAACATGGCATAAAGTGCAAAAATAAACATTATATTTTAAGCATAATTTTCAAGTTTTTGACTAATAATATTTTAACCACGCCTCCCCAAATAATTTAAAATTACCAAAATTAATTTTTGAGATTTTAACAAACATTTTTACATACAAAACATAGCTCTATGCATGTTCACAAATTTCATAAAATCATTTCAAATTTTATCCAAAGGTAATTTTTTTAAATTCTAAAGGTAAATGTAAAAAAAAATTAAAAATTTACAATTCACCTGCACAAAATCAACTATAAGTCGAGAAATACTGTATGGATTTTCAAGATTAAGGTGTCTATAGTTAGGTACATTTATCACAAATAAATATATTGTAAAATATTACAAAATTATAGCCATCTTCAATGGTTTATTGGCTTGATTAGATAAAAATGTAAGTTTTCGATAAAATTGTCAATTACACACACATATTCCAAACGATTTTTAAAATATAATTTTATTTATTTTCTTGAGAAATGCCAAATTATTTTGATATATAAATGTTTTTTATACACCCACTACAAGCTGCGATACGATTTTTTGAATATTTAACAAAGCAAAATTTAACAAAAATCAAGACATTTGGTCATTCAAATTCGTTATTTGGATGAATCTTGAATAAGGTGCCTAAAAATGACTTATAACTTTGGCAATTCTTATTCGATTTTTATAAATGAGGTGTTATATGAAAGATAATAAAATATCATTTTTAATTCAATTAAAAAATTATCAAATAAATGGCAGGAAATTATTATTAATTAAGAAAATTGGCACATGGGAGAAGAAAAAACTTCTATGTTTTGAGTGTATTTTATATCGATCTTAGATATTGAGATGTCTATAAATAGGTTTAACTCTCACAAATATTCCTATTAAAAAATATTATAGGTTTTTAGCCAACTTTAATGGTTTACAGGCTTGGTTAGATAAAAATGCAAATGTTCGAATAAGTTCTCAATTACCCGCCGATTTTCCAACCGAATTGCAAAATTTAATTTTATTTATTTTTTTTTTTTTTTGAAAAATGAGCAATAATTTTGGTATATAAACTTTTTTTTTTTGCATCGATCACAAGCTGCGGTATGATTTTACGAATATTTAACAACTCAAAATTTAACAAAAATGAAGACATTTGTTGGTCATTCAAATTCGTTATTTGAAAGAATCATGAATAAGTTGCCCGAAAATGGCATAAAACTTTAGCAATAATTCTCAATCGATTTTTATAAATAAGGAGTCAAATAAAATAAAATAAAATAAAATAAAATAAAATAAAATAAAATAAAATAAAATAAAATAAAATATAATAAAATAAAATAAAATAGAATATCAATTATAATTCAATAAATAATAATTTTTAAATAAATGGAAAGAAATTATTAGATATTAATAAGAAAACTTAGGACAGAGAGAATAAAAAAACTACTAGGTATATTGTGGGCATATTTTTCAAGTTTTCAATAATTAACATTTTAACCACACCCCCAAAATATCTTCAAATTCTCAAAATAAATTACTGAAAAGTCAATAAATATTTTCAAAAAATAAAATATACATAGCTTTACGATGTTCCCAAGTTTCACAAAATCATTTCAAATTCTACTATTCAAAGGTAAATATTTAAATTTTAAAGGTAAATGTAAGAAAAATTTTCAAAATTATCATTCACCTGCACAAAATCGAAAAATCGATCTTGGATATTGAGATGTCTCTAGATAGGTATAACCTTCACAAATATGCTTAACAAAAAATATCATAGGTTTTTAGCCAAATTCAATGGTTTACAGGCTTAATAAAATAAAAATGCAAGTCTTCGATTAAATTGTCAATTAAACACCCATTTGCTAACCGATTTTCAACATATAATTTAATTTAATTTTTTTTTAAAATGACCAATTATGTTGATATATTAGAAACGTTTATTGTACACCCACTAAAAACAAATTTTAACAAAAACTAAGACATTTGGCCATTCAAATTCATTATTTGGTAGAATCATAAATAAGGTTCCCGAAAATGACTTATAACTTTAGCAATTCTTAATCGTTTTTTATGGATAAGAAAGATAATAAAATACCAATTATAATTCAATTAACAAAAATTTTCAAATAAATTGTTAGTAATTATTTAAAAAAAAAAACTCTGTAAAAATATTATTTAACAATTAAATGGCTGGCTTATTAATGTTTGTAAGATAAAATGGGTCAAAAATAAAAAGAGACAGACAGAAAGACATAGAGAGCAAAAGAGAGAGAGATACAGCGAGAGACAGAGGGATACAGGGAAATACAGAGAAAGAAAAAGATATAGAGAGAAACAGTAAGATACAAAGAGACACAGAGAGATAAAGAAAGAGAGATAGAGACAGAGGCAGAAAGATATTGAGAGAGACAAAGAGATACAGAGAGAGAGACAGAGAAATACAGAGATATAAAATGAAATAAAAAGAGATACAAAGAGATACAAAGAAAGACAGAGAGAAATGGAAATAAACAGAGAAAAACAGAGAAAAACAAAGATATACAGAGGGAGACAGAGAGATATAAAGAGATACAAAGAGATACATAAAGAGACAGAAAAATACAGAGAGAGACAAAGAGATACAATGGTAGAAAGAGAGATACAGAAAGATACAGACACAAATATAGAGAGAAAACAGAGAGATACAAAGAGATACAGTGGTAGACAGAGAGATACAGAAAGATACAGACACAAATATAGAGAGAAAACAGAGAGATACAGATTAAGACAAAGAGGTACAGAGAAAGACAAAAAGATACAGAGAGATATAGAGAAATACAGAGAGGCACACGGAGAAAAACAGAGGCAGACAGAGTTATACAGAAAGAGACAGACAGGTATAGAAAGACACAGACTAATATAGAGAAATACAAAGATATACAGGAGAGACAGAAAAATATAGAGAGAGACAGAGAAATACAGAGAGAGATAGAGAGATACAGAGAGATACAGAGAGCAACAGAGAGATACATAGAGAAACAGAGAGATATATAAAAAGATACAAAGAGATACAGAGAGAAACAGAGAGAGATACAAAAAGATACAAAGAAATGCAGAGAGATATAAAGAGAATATAGAGAGATATATTATATAGAGAAAGACATTATTATTATTTTATATAATTTAATAATTTAATATGTACGTACATATGTATATACAATATGTATATATTTATTATTAATATAAAATATAATTAAATATTTAAATATATATATATATATATATAGGTTATAACCACAGAAAATAATAAAAGCATTTTTTAATCTCTATATTTTATTTCTAACAAAGGAAATGAAATCACACTCATATCAAATATTCATATGATACCATTTCTAGTCATTGTCATTAAGATAATACTCTGTTATAAGAACAAAGAAATAAAATGCTGACAAAGTCACTTGCATCAAAGATGAATTATAAAAAACACTGGCTATCTGCGATAGCACAGATCATTATAAGAACAAAGAAATAAAATGCTGACAAAGTCACTTGCATCAAAGATGAATTATGAAAAACACTGGCTATCTGCGATAGCACAGTTCAGTTCTTTAATAACACTCGTACAATTAAGACTCAGGAATCAAGAGCTCCGCTCTTCAATTCCTTTTTTAAAAAAGTATTTTAAATAAAGTACATTTATTTCTGGCGCAGTCGGTAGGATACCGTTATATTTATGGTATCCGCAAATAAAAACCTACCAAAAAGTTTTAAAATTACGGTCAACCCACGAAAGGGAATATTAGAATCGGATTTTAAATTTTTATAATTCAACTGTTCGTTTTTACCGTCTCGAAATAGTGAAATTATATTCGTACAAAAAACTCTACGCAAAAGAGTACACGAAGTAACAACTAAACACGGTATATTCAAAGTGAATAATAAAAACGACGCTAAGTTATTAGAACACTTTTAAAATTCTAAAATCAATTAGTTAAGACAACTAAACACGGTATATTCAAAGTGAATAATAAAAACGACGCTAAGTTATTAGAACGCTTTTAAAATTCTAAAATCAATTAGTTAAGTGACTCACCCCAATTTTAAATGGTAATGCCACAAAATCTGTAGAAGAAACTAGTTGACAACAATAAAATCAAAACACCAAATTATCACAAAATAAATGAGTTTCATCAAAAGAACATTCAAGAAGAATAAAAAACCAAAACCCTATTCTGGACACACAGACGAATCATCAGACGAAGACAACCAAAACCAGGAAATAACTAAAAACAATAGTAAGAATAATTCTAAGAATAATTTAAGTAATATTATAGAACCAAATTTGTCCAATATTGAATTAAATAATTTGCCAAATTTAGAAACTTTTATATCTGAAAAATCAAAACTAGATAAGAATACCAAAATATCTCTTACACTGACCCTTGATCCCCTAAAATATATTGAGAAGCTTAATGCTTTCGATGGACGAAGGAAAGATCTCTACACGTTCATTACAAATGTAGACGGAATCACACCTACTCTGAATAAATATGACGATCAATCCCAAACTATGTGTATTAACATTCTAAAATCTAAGTTAATAGGAAAAGCGAAGCGTTGCATCGAGATTCACTCTCATTTGCAAACGTGGAAGGAAATTAAAGACCTTTTAATAGAAAATTTTGGAGGCTTCAAGTCTTCATTTCAACTTTATGATGAACTACGTCAAACACCCTACAAAGGCAACGTCATAACCTTTTACAATGACATACAGAAAAATCTCTGTGAGCTCAACCAGAAGACAGTGCAGGAAGGAAAGAACGACGAAATTCCCCACAATACGCAAACTGCCTTAAATATATTTAAAGAACGCTTACCCGTTCACATGAGGACAGTTTTGTTTGCACTTAACCCACCGAATCTGCAAGCAGCCCTTCACGAGCTGACACAAGCTGGCTTTTTAAGCGATAAGTTAGAAGATATACCCAAAAAACTCCTTGAAACGCCCAAAATTCATTCTAATCCAAAACCACCTCAAAATAATCAAAACAACCAAAGCAATCACTTTAAACAACATCAAAATAATTTTGTCCCAAAAAATCCAACTTATATTAAACCTCCTTTTAATTATCATAATCCCAACCCAAATTATAAAGGACAAAATTACAATCCAAATTATAAACCCCCATCCAAACAAATCAAACCTATGGAAGTAGAACCTACTTCAAGCCAACTAAAGAAAGTTCAGGTAAATCATAATAACAACAAAGAGGAACAGGGTTTTCAGGAAGTAGCCTCGGACCAAACCCACAACTCCCCTTTATTGTGTTAAGAAAAGCAAATCAAACAGTCAAACTATTAATAGACACTGGTGCAACTAATAGTTTGATAAATAGGGAAAAAGCACCATCACATTTAATAAAAAAAAAGAACAACCCCTTTAGAAATCAAAACTGTGGGAACACCTATATTCCTAAATGAAGAATTAGTTATCCCCAAAGGAAAATTCATTTTCCAAACTCAAACAGATTGTGTTTTTCAAATTCACAATTTTAACAATTTTTTTGACGGTTTGATTGGAAATAATATTTTATATCCAAACAATACCGAAATTAATTTCAAGAACAAAACATTGAAATTAAACAATGAAATAATTCCTCTGTTCTTTTCCGAGGAAGATGAACAAGAATACAACGAAGAAATTAATCACTTGGAAAATATGATACCAGATTCTACACTGTTCGAAAATTTGGAACAGCAAAGAATCGACCATCTAAACGCCGAGGAACATAAAAAATTAATGAAACTTTTGAGTAAACACAAAAAAGTCTTCTACCACAAAGGTGATGATCTAAGTTTCACAAGCCACGTGAAACATAGAATCCCCACAACTAGTGAAGAGCCCATTTTCACTAGAATCTATCGTTACCCTGAAATACATAAACAGGAAGTAGATAGACAAATAAAAGACTTATTAGACCAAAAAATCATAAAGACTAGTGTTTCCCCGTACAACGCCCCAATATGGGTTGTACCTAAAAAAGCCGACAAAACAGGTAAAGAGGACTGGAGAAAAGTCATCGACTACCGTAAACTAAACAATGTTACAAAAGAGGATAAATTTCCTATCCCTCTGATCGATGACATTCTAGATAAACTAGGTAAAGCAAACTATTTTACCACTTTGGACCTTACGAAAGGTTTTCACCAAATAGAAGTCGATCCTGCAGATCAAGAAAAAACAGCGTTCAGTACGTTGTCTGGCCACTACGAATGGTTGAGAATGCCATTCGGGTTAAAAAACGCGCCAGCCACTTTTCAAAGGATGATGAACGAAGTGTTAAAAAACTTCGTTGGGAAAAATTGTTATGTCTACCTTGACGACATAATTGTCTTTTCCACGTCCTTAGAAGAGCATTTAGATTCCTTGAACAAAATATTCGAAACACTCCAAGAAGCAAACCTCAAAGTTTCGCTTAATAAATGTGACTTTTTAAAAAAAGAATCCGAATTCCTGGGACACATAGTCACCGAGAATGGAATCAAACCAAACCCGCACAAAATAGTAGTTATCAAGAATTTCCCCATACCAAAAACAGTAAAAGAAATTCAGTCATTCTTGGGCTTAACTGGATATTACCGCAAGTTTATCCAGGACTACGCAAAAATTATAAAACCAATGACAATCTGTCTCAAAAAGGATGAAAAAATAGATATAAATAACCCTGACTACAAAGAATCATTTGAAAAACTAAAATTGGTAATGTCTGATGACCTCCTAAACAGACATCCAGACTTCACCAAAGAATTCACCTTAACAACTGACGCATCCAATTACGCAATTGGTGCAGTATTGAGCCAATCTCATGGTCCACTCTGTTTTGCTTCTAGAACCCTAAATAAACATGAGTGTAATTACTCAACCATTGAGAAAGAACTCTTAGCTATCGTTTGGGCAACCAAACAATTCCGCCATTATTTGTATGGTAAAAAATTTAAAATACTTACAGACCACCGACCCTTAGTATGGTTACAAAACTTACGAGAACCAAATTCAAAATTACAAAGATGGAAAATCAAGTTAGAAGAATACGACTTCAACATTGAGTACATCCAAGGTATAAAGAGAATAAAGTAGCAGATGCTTTATCTCGTATAAAATTGAATGAAATAAATGCCATAGAATTTGTCTCTACTCAACATTCAAACGAGTCAGACAGTTCTAACCTAATCCCTATTACAGAAAATTTATTTATTAGACAAATCATCGTAAAAATCGGAGGAGAAAACAATGAGAATATCACCTTTCCGTTCAATAAACGCCGAATAGAAATTATCCGAAAAATTTTTAGTAAAACAGATTTCGAAAAAATAATATCTGAAATCGATGTAGACCACCAAAACGCAATCTACATAGAAAATGATGAATTATTTCTGAAATTCCAAAATCATTGGAAAAACAATCACAATAATCAAAGATTATTAAGGACAAAAACCTTCTTAATAGACATTTTTGACCTACCAGAAATAGAAGATATTATTCATAAAACGCACTTAGAATTCAACCACATAGGCATAGAGAAACTCTATTTAGAACTAAAAAGGAAATATTATTTCCCGAACTTAAAGAACCAAATCACTAAGATAACAAATAATTGTGAAACCTGTAACCTAAAGATAGAGCGAAATCCTATTAAACTCCCTTTTGAAAAAACTGAAACCCCTTCAGGACCACATATCCATTATCATTTAGATATATGGATCTTGTCTAACAGCAACAAGTATCTCACTTGCATTGATAAATTCTCAAAGTTTGCAGCAGCAGAAAGATTAAAGTCAAAAAATCAAAAAGACATATTGAATGCATTAGAAAAACTATTCAGCTATATGATTCAACCGAAAAAAATAACAATAGATAACGACCCCATGTTTGAAACTTATTCTATAAAAAGTTATTTCAAAGAAAAACAGATTTTAATTCACTTTTCCACCCCCTATAGGCATACTGGAAATTCAGACGTAGAGCGTCTTCACAGTACCTTAAACGAGCACATCAGGTTGCTGGAAAGATCAGAAAATATCTTCGACCTAGTAATCAAATCTTTAAATATTTATAATAAAACAATACATCTGACAACCAAAGAAAAACCTATAGATATACATTTAGGGAAAATAAATAACAAAACAATATTCGAAAGAATAGAAAATACAAAAAACAAAATATTAGTGAAAATAAATAAAAATAGAATAGATACAGATATAAACCCAAATTTCACGAAAGTAAACAACCCTGAAAACTTTAATAAATTAAAGACAAAACACAAAAAAGTAAAATTAATTAAAATTAACGATAAAAAGCTATTAGTAAAACCTCATCTTAGAAAACAGCTACTTCATAAAGACCAATTTCGAAAGAAAAAGAAATTCACCAAACCCCATAATGAAGACAGTAACAGTAATAACTCTCTTTTCAATAATCATCCCAGTGAGATCTAATCTCGAGATAACCAAAATAGACAGAGAATTCTTTCTATTACAAGAAGGTCAAGTAAAATTGATTAGTGACTATAATATAATCCTACACCTAATTAATCTAACAGAGTGCCAAATATTAATTAATCAGTTAAAAGATCAATATCAGACCTTACCTGATAAAGATGATCAGCAAAAACAGAAATTAGACACTCTAGAAATAAAACTTCAAACTATAATTCCCCACCATATAATACACAAAAGAGGATTGATCAATATTATCGGAAAAGGTATGAAATTCGTATATGGAACTATGGACGATGACGATAGGGAAAGTATAGAACAAAGCTTAAAAGCTTTAGAAGAAAATAACGAGGAATTATTGAAAAATAATAATAAACAGGTAAGAATTAACCAACAATTCAATGAACAATTTCTACAATTAAAAGATATTTTTCAAGAAAGTTCAAAAACATTAAATAAATATAAAAAAATCAAAAGCGAAATCAATTCCCTACGTATGGAAATTGAATTTAATAAAAATCTGTTAGAAGTACAAGAAATTATAGGAAAGATATCTGACATCATTATGACCAGTAGAACAGGCGTCCTAACACAAGACATTTTAACCGTTCAAGAGATATTCGAGTATGAAATAAATTTCGATAAACTTAAAGAATTAAAGATTTGGCAACTTATAATGAAAACCTATTAATTATCTTAAGCATTCCTAAATTTATTGATAAACTATTTAACAAAATTTATATACAAACATTCCCTATAAAGAATAAAATAATTAAACTACCTAGCAATGAATTGATCGAAACAAACAAAACTCTTTACTATGTAACAAAAGATATTAAGAATTTACATGAAATAAAAGACAATTGTATTAAAAACTTATTTAAAAACAATACCAACTTAGATTGTAAAACCGAAAAATTTGAAGAAGAAAATATAATCATAAATAAAGAAAAATATTTAATAATCAAAAATTTACAAAAAGAAAAGATCAAACAAAATTGTAACAATTTAGATTACACTCTAGAAGGAAATTATATTCTAGAATTAGAAGATTGTAAAATAGAAATAAGAAATAAAACTTATAACAGAAAATTATACCAAAATAATTTTAAAATTATACCATTGATAAATTATAACTTTACAGAAGATTACTATAAAGAATTAAACTTTAAATCAATTGATAATATAGAAATGTTAGAATCCAAAATACATAAACACATAACTTACAACTTGGTAACATTTGCGGTTGTAATAACAATTGTAATATTTGTAATTATCTATTTAAGAATAAAATCGAAAAATAAAAAATCCATTACAAACATAAGCTTCCCAACGGTTACCTTTAAACCATTGGAATCCTCTAAGGAGGGAGGGGTTATAACCACAGAAAATAATAAAAGCATTTTTTAATCTCTATATTTTATTTCTAACAAAGGAAATGAAATCACACTCATATCAAATATTCATATGATACCATTTCCAGTCATTGTCATTAAGATAATATTCTGTTATAAGAACAAAGAAATAAAATGCTGACAAAGTCACTTGCATCAAAGATGAATTATAAAAAACACTGGCTATCTGCGATAATAACACTCGTACAATTAAGACTCAGGAATCAAGAGTCTCCGCTCTTCAATTCCTTTTTTAAAAAGTATTTTAAATAAAGTACATTTATTTCTTATATATATAATATTATTATAATATTTATAATAATAAATATAATTATATTTATATTTTTTCTTATAAATGCAAAAAAATAAAATTAAAATAATTAAAAAAAAAAAAAAAAAAAAGTACAATAATAATTTTATTATTTAAATCTTATCTTAATAAGCTTAGAATTAATCTGTTTGTTGTCTAATAATTCTACACGATAGTTTATATAATATATAAATATAAAATAATAAAATTTAAATATTATTATAAAAAATAGAATAATAATTTTTTATTTAAAGATTAATATTTATTATATATTTTTATCTTAATAAAATAAAAAATTTAAAATAAGGATAACAATATAAAATTTGCATACTACAGCGTAGCGTAGGGTATACTGTCGATACTAGTTAAATTAAATTATTCGAAAGATGAAAGTTTATCACTGACTCACTCACTGACTCATTCATTAACTCATCATTGTACAGCTTACTGTGTAATATATACAATATATATAAAAATTTTTTCACATTACTTCATATTTGAAAGTGCACACTAAGAAGGGATTTTTTCAAATTCATAAAACTAATAGGGTAAACTTAGGTTTAAATAGGGTAAAGTCGGATTTCTATTTTCTAAATGGGTTAAGATAAAATTATTAATTTATATAGAATTCATAGATTTTTTAATTATAAGGTGTGTCAGGGGGTTTAAAAAAATTATAAAAAATTATCTTCACACTTACCAACGTTTAAAACGCAAAATCTCAAAAATCAATGTTTCACAAAAAAATTATATTAAATCAGGGGGTTCATTGATTTTTATTATACTCACTATTTTGAATAGGGCATAGAAATACAAATTAGGAGTGTAATACAAAATTTTTATTAACATCGTATTTTTGACACACGCAATTTTTCAAAAACACTAATTTTTTTTTACGTTTTTTCCACACTCTTTATTTTTTATCTTTTTAATGGGGGTAGATAGAAATATGAAATTTCACCATCTTATAGAGATTACGGATTTACATGATTTTGGTGAAAATTGGATTTCTAAAGTACCATTTCAAAAAGTTATTCAAGTATAAAAAATTTTAAAAAACTTTTTCTAACGGTTTTCTAATAATATCTTTTTAATTAGTAATCATAGAAGGTTGAAATTTTCACAGGTTATATAATTTATTGATAATAATCCTAACAAAGGTACCCTCATTGTTGGTTTGGTTGGCTGATAATAATAAATAATTCATAACTTCTGTTCTAATTGTCCGATCTTCAAGATTAAGATATTAAAATAATCAGTAAATGCTAAGCTTTAACTGTGTGTAAAAATTATTGCGGAGGGGGGAAGCATTCTATACGAAAAGGGGTGGTAAAGAGGTCATCAATTCAATTTTCTGTATTAAAAATGCAAAAGTTGATGAAAATTTTACGAATTTCAAAAAATTATGTTCTACAATATTGTAGCCCCAACCCTTATCTATAAAAAAGTCAATAATGTTATAGGGGTAAATTCAACAAGTGCGGCGGGAGGGGGATTTAAATTAAATTTAACGATAAAAATCGATTTTAATCAAAAAAATCATCCCACATGACATCATTAATTAATTTATAACTCCTAAAATTCTTAACGGATTCTCAAGATTAAAGTCTTAAAATACCGTCATTAAAACAAACATTAAATGTATGTAAAAAGAAATCTCAAATTTTCATGACAATTATGAAAAAAATGTAAAAACAAATTGAATTAATGTTTTTTTACACCCACTTTGATTGATTAAAAATTTTTAAATAATATGTTATATACAAAATAGAGAAAAAAATTTATTACATATTATTTATTAATATATTGTCTAAATATTTGTTGAACATCTCAAAGTTCTAAGTCCAACAAGAATTAAGATAATAAATAAATTTTTAAATTAATTTATTTATTACATGCTTTTTGCGGCATAGTGTTTTCTTCATTAAAATGCTCATTACTTTTTACTACAATAACGGATTTTAATCAAATGACTTTTATTCAAGTAAGCACAAGTAAGCGCTCATTTTGATATATAAAACATATATATCTATCATCGATTTCATACATTAAAACATTCTAAAAGAAAAAAAATTCATACAAAAATCTTAAATAATTTTCTTGAAAAATAAATGAAAAAACTTCGAAAATGTCATATAACTTTAGTAATTCTATCTTGATATTTAAAAATGTCATGCTACATGATAGATAATAGTATAATAATTTAAATTCAATTAAAAAAATTACCAATAAGATTACCTGAAACGGCTAAACAATTACAGTGGAAAAATAAATATTATATATTTCAAGCATCGTGAAAAATTTGCAATATCTGTTATACATATACATATACATATGTATATATTATTTTAAATGCACGTTGGTGGTAGGTATTTCTCATTCGTTATAATAATCCTAATAAAGGTACCCTCATTGTTGGTTTGGTTGGCTGATAATAATAAATAATTCATAACTTCTGTTTTAATTGTCCGATCTTCAAGATTAAGATATTAAAATAATCAGTAAATGCTAAGCTTTAATTGTGTGTAAAAATTATTGCGGAGGGGGGAAGCATTCTATACGAAAAGGGGTGGTAAAGAGGTCATCAATTCAATTTTCTGTATTAAAAATGCAAAAGTTGATGAAAATTTTACGAATTTCAAAAAATTATGTTCTACAATATTGTAGCCCCAACCCTTATCTATAAAAAAGTCAATAATGTTATAGGGGTAAATTCAACAAGTGCGGCGGGAGGGGGATTTAAATTAAATTTAACGATAAAAATCGATTTTAATCAAAAAAATCATCCCACATGACATCATTAATTAATTTATAACTCCTAAAATTCTTAACGGATTCTCAAGATTAAAGTCTTAAAATACCGTCATTAAAACAAACATTAAATGTATGTAAAAAGAAATCTTAAATTTTCATGACAATTATGAAAAAAATGTAAAAACAAATTGAATTAATGTTTTTTTACACCCACTTTGATTGATTAAAAATTTTTAAATAATATGTTATATACAAAATAGAGAACAAAATTTATTACATATTATTTATTAATATATTGTCTAAATATTTGTTGAACATCTTAAAGTTCTAAGTCCAACAAGAATTAAGATAATAAATAAATTTTTAAATTAATTTATTTATTACATGCTTTTTGCGGCATAGTGTTTTCTTCATTAAAATGCTCATTACTTTTTACTAGAATAACGGATTTTAATCAAATGACTTTTATTCGCTTGCAAACAAGTAAGCGCTTATTTTGATATAGAAAACATATATATCTATCATCAATTTCATACATTAAAACGTTCTAAAAAAAAAAAAATTCATATAAAAATCTTAAATAATTTTCTTGAAAAATAAATGAAAAAACGAGATAATTTTTCTATTTTTGTAGGTATTATACATATACATATTTATATTATTAAATATGCACGTGCGTTGGTGGTAGGTATTTCTCATTCGTAATAAACCTAAAGGTACCATCATTGTTGGTTTGGTTGGCTGATAACTTTTGTTCTAATGATCGCATCGTCTTAAAATTTAGGTAGAATGTCATTCAAGTGTACTTGACCTTTTTAATGAAACTTACTATGATGTGGGTAGAGTATATTATTTAGTTGGCTTATATCTTCTGTTCTATTAATCGGATCTGTAAGATTAAGGTCTTAAAATAAAGGTAAAATGTTAGGCTAACTTCACTTCCAAGTTAATTTATAAAAAAAAAAAATTCAAATTGAATTTAAAAAAATCGCTTTCGTTAATATGAGCACGGGCTGCGCTGGGCATTGGGCAACAAATTTGATACTCAGATTTATAGAAAAGAGTTGATTTGGTCAAGTGATTGACTTGGCAAGTTGGTTACATTTTTAATAATGGTCAGATTTTCAAGGTGAAGTTTTTTAAATTTTGATTAAGTATCCGGCTAAACAGTGTTCAAAAAGTTAAAAAAAAAAAAAACAAAACAAGTTATCAAAACATGTCGTACGGTTCACCCAAAGGTACTGTTAACTTGGGCGCCTGCCTGGCGACTGAACATACCCTAAGCGGAGCAACGGAGTTGCGTGAGCGGGACAGGGGACCCGCAATCGATTTTTATCGACAAAGGTCAAACTAAGTGAATGCCTGGAATAAAAGGTAGACTAGATTTATAACTTGACGAGTAACAATAGTCAGATTTTCAAGATTAATTTCCCAAAATCAAGGTGAATTATCATGCTAGAGGTAGAATAGTAGGTCAAGGCACTGATGGAAAAAGCCTTACTATTGTACTGAATTCAGTACAATTTGATTTTCTCAGTACGTAAGTACATCTTTGCCATTTTCAGTACAATTTTGAATTGTTTGTACAAAATTGATAATTTTCTCTTAAAAAAATCTATGTGCGATGCAAACATACCAATTACCCAATATCAAAACCATTCCCCCTTTGGGATGAAGGCGCTCATTTGCTTTTAAATACTGAACTGAATATGTAGGAGTACTTATAGCTTCCAATTTTAAGTTCAAGTGACCTCAACTCCAAAAGTTTCGTTTCGCCCAGGTACGACAGTTGGGCTCATCATATATTCAAGTCAAGTTAACTACATCGTTCAATTTGTTTTAAAGTTTTTTCCTAATGAACACAAAAATATTGAAGCTATAAGCAACGAATAAAGAGCTCTAGCTGAATGCGAATATACTAAGAAATATTATCCCAAATGCCTGATACTCGTCTACCTAAGCAAGTGGTGCGACACGCAATTCGTTCAAATACACTATTTTTTTAAAGAATGGAGCTCCTTGCCGCAAAGTCATAACTTACAGCTAAATTTAAATCCATGTAGTACAGTTGAATGGAAGGACTCACTATACAAATTTTTGAAAGAGCTTGACCTAAAGTCAAGAGAATTGTCTATTGAAGAAGCTCAATCATCAACCCATCGAAATTACTACAGACAGTTAGATTATAACTTGGAAGGCCTCAACTATTTTAATAGCGAATTCAATGTAAAATTCATCGAAACCATATTCAGGACGAGGGGGGAGCTTCTCAGGCTAAATTATATCCCTCATCGTGATGATCTCCCCATTTTTTGCTCACTGTGCAATATGAATACGCGAGAGGATATCTTTCATTTTATTTCAATTTGTCCAATTTTGAAAGACATTCGAAAGAGGTGTCTTGGTCGGAATGAACTTAACTGGGGTGAAACTAAAGATGTTTTAAATGGCAGAACTGGATGGCGATATCTTTTCTCCTTTTTCTCGACTGCAGCAGCCTACAGACAGAGAATAGTCGATGAAGATTTTTAGTTTTCAATATATGTACCTAAATTGCAATATATAAAGTTAAATTCAAATTTGTTTGCAAACTTCACATATTTTTAAATTTTTCATCTTTTGTTTTTTATTCATTTAATTGATTCGTATATTTTTTTCTTTTTTTTTCTTTCAAAAGTTAAATATTGTTTAAATTTGAATTTGTCAATCAGACAGACGGCATTAAGCCATGTCTTAAATTGTATCTGTAATATGTAATACACTCTGTAAAAAAACTTCAATTTGAACTCAATAAATCTACATTATTATTATTAAGAAACTCAGAAATGTATATGTATCTGAATTTTGGGCAAAAATTTGGTTTTTGAAAAATGAATAGTGAAACCTACAACTGGCTCCTTATTGTGATACGGGATCCGCCCGTTATTTATTTAGCTATAATAATGAAGTTCCTTTACTATGTTACCTTAATATTTATAATAAATGAATTTTTTCTTGTTCTTGTTAATAAATCAATTTTATTTTTGAATTTGTGTGTTTGCTAGTTTTTATCCGTTTAAATAAGTCCAATACTATTTTTTCTTTTTCAGTACTATTTTGTTTCAGCGTTCAGTACAATCGAAAAAAGTCGATTTCCATCACTGGGTCAAGGGCTGACTGGGCAAATCGGATATAGTAGATTTATAACTTGAGTTCTAATGGTCATATTTTTATGGTTAAAGTCTCAATAGATACATACATACATACATAGGTAGTTATGTATATATACCTATAATAATATAAGTTAGTGAATTGAAAGACATAGCCCAGTAGGAAATTTCATCCTCACTGAAAAATTTAGCTGAATTCAACATTGAATTCAAATGCCACTTCTTCGAAGAAACAGCAAGCACTGATTTATAGTTATTGTAAAGTAATGCATAGTTTCACCAGTTCATGGTTTTATGCAAATTGTCTGCTTTGTAAATGGGCAAAATGTCGAAACACTCCCTTCTTTTACCTGGCACACAAAAATCAAGTGAGTTTAATGCGGAATTAAAAGATTCTATTTTAATAGGTAAAATTATGCGATGATTCAATCGTTAACAAGTAATGCATAAGTTCAGCAGTTCGTTGTCTAGATCCACTCGTCTGCTTTGTAAAGTATACTTTGAGAGAGAAGAAAAAATAATTCTCCCACGACGTTTTCTTTTTTTTCTTATTATTCCCCTGAGCAAGAAAAGAATGAAAACTACCCTTTCCTTTACCTGACGCGATCAATATGAGGATTTCTGTGAAGAAAAGTAATGTATCCTTTCATCAGACATTTATCATGAACTGAGCATTGTGTATATCTAATTTAAAAAAATTCACTTAGAAAAATAAAATTCACAGTAAGTTCATGCTTTGGTTTTTATAAGGGTCGGTTAAAATTGACCATAATTTGCGTCTTAGAGACGCATTTTGGAGTTTAGGTCACTTACATTTTAATTGAATTATATTCAATCGTTCCAACTTAGGAGAAGTATTTTTCTAATTTATGAATTAAATATTTAGCGATTAAGCAACTCCCAATTCCCGATTGATTTCACTACTAAATTTTCATCATAATTTTCATCGGAAATAATAAATATTAAGCTGATCAATAACTAAGTAACACGCAATTAGTGACTTTTTTTTGTTGAATATTCATTATATTTTTCATTGGCAAATATTGAGGTAGTGAAAAAACAAGTCCAAATTATTTAGCGATTTCATAAAAGAATTTTCATCATATTTTTCATCAAAAATTAATGATCCGATGAATAAGCATTTACTTTTGTTTAAGTATTTCTTCGCTGAATATTCATCATATTTTTCACCGGAGTCCTCAGTCCAAATGGTGAATAAGCAACTTCCAAGGAAGTAGTGATTTAGTCGTGGAATTTTCACCGAGATGGTTGCATGTGCACCCCGCCAATGACGTGCCCATGTTAAAATCCTCGATGTATTCCGCACAAAGGAAGCGGGTGCTGCTCCCTTTCCTCAAGGAAGAAGCAAGATATTCACCATTGAATTTTTAGAAATTTCCCACTGGGAGAGGTATTGAGAGAGACAGAGAGGTGCAGTGAGATCTAGAGAGAGTTAAATTATTCGAAAGATGAAAGTTTATCACTGACTCACTCACTGACTCATTCATTAACTCATCATTGTACAGCTTACTGTGTAATATATACAATATATATACAAATTTTTTCACATTACCTACTTCATATTTGAAAGTGCACACTAAGAAGGGATTTTTTCAAATTCATAAAACTAATAGGGTAAACTTAGGTTTAAATAGGGTAAAGTCGGATTTCTATTTTCTAAATGGGTTAAGATAAAATTATTAATTTATATAGAATTCATAGATTTTTTAATTATAAGGTGTGTCAGGGGGGTTAAAAAAATTATAAAAAATTATCTTCACACTTACCAACGTTTAAAACGCAAAATCTCAAAAATCAATGTTTCACAAAAAAATTATATTAAATCAGGGGGTTCATTGATTTTTATTATACTCACTATTTTGAATAGGGCATAGAAATAAAAATTAGGAGTGTAATACAAAATTTTTATTTACATCGTATTTTTGACACACGCAATTTTTCAAAAACACTAATTTTTTTTTACGTTTTTTCCACACTCTTTATTTTTTATCTTTTTAATGGGGGTAGATAGAAATATGAAATTTCACCATCTTATAGAGATTACGGATTTACATGATTTTGGTGAAAATTGGATTTCTAAAGTACCATTTCAAAAAGTTATTCAAGTATAAAAAATTTTAAAAAACTTTTTCTAACGGTTTTCTAATAATATCTTTTTAATTAGTAATCATAGAAGGTTGAAATTTTCACAGGTTATATAATTTATTGATTTAAATGTGAATTTAATTTTATTTAATTTTTTTTATACCCTCAAGTTTAGATAACAGAATTATAAAGGTTGTTTTTCATGTCAGATTATTATTCATCAGTGCATGCACGCATGCGTTTCATTTTTCTTTAGTCCGCACGGCAATATGATAACAATGATTTTGATACCTCATATGTTAATCTACCCACTATAGATTGATCACAATTTTAATTTTAGTTCAATCAAAAAATCCATTAAATTTAATCGAAATTACCCCATTTTGTTCATTGCCAACCACCACCGACCAGTGGCAGATGACCCGTTATTTTAACAAAATCAGAAAATCCAAATGATATTGATGGATTAAATAATTCATAACTTCTCTTCTAATTGTCCGATCTTCAAGATTAAGATATTAAAATAATCAGTAAATGTTAATCTTTAATTGTGTATAAAAATTATTGCGAAGGGGGGAAGCGTTCTATACGAAAAGGGGTGGTAAAGAGGTCATCAATTCAATTTTCTGTATTAAAAATCGAAAAGTTGATGAAAATTTTACGAATTTCAAAATATTATGTTCTACAATATTGTAGCCCCAACCCTTATCTATAAAAAAGTCAATAGTGTTATAGGGGTAAATTCAACAAGTGCGGCGGGAGGGGGATTTAAATGATTTTTTACCATAAAAATCGATTTTAATCAAAAAAATCATCCCACATAACATCATTAATTAATTTATAACTCCTAAAATTCTTAACGGATTTTCAAAATTAAGGTCTTAAAATACTGTCATTAAAACAAACATTAAATGTATGTAAAAAAAAATCTCAAATTTTCATGACAATTATGAAAAAAATGTAAAAACAAATTGAATTAATGTTTTTTTACACACACTTTGATTGATTAAAAATTTTAAATAATATGTTATATTCAAAATAGAGAAACAAAATTTATTACATATTATTCATTAATATATTGTCTAAATATTTGTTAAACATTTTAAAGTTCTAAGTCCAACAAGAATTAAGATAATAAATAAATTTTGAAATTAATCTATTTATAACATGCTTTTTGCGGCATAGTGTTTTCTTCATTAAAATGCTCATTACTTTTTACTAGAAGAACGGATTTTAATCAAATGACTTTTATTCAAGTAAGCACAAGTAAGCGCTCATTTTGATATATAAAACATATATATCTATCATCGATTTCATACATTAAAACATTCTAAAAGAAAAAAAATTCATACAAAAATCTTAAATAATTTTCTTGAAAAATAAATGAAAAAACTTCGAAAATGTCATATAACTTTAGTAATTCTATCTTGATATTTAAAAATGTCATGCTACATGATAGATAATAGTATAATAATTTAAATTCAATTAAAAAAATTACCAATAAGATTACCTGAAACGGCTAAACAATTACAGTGGAAAAATAAATATTATATATTTCAAGCATCGTGAAAAATTTGCAATATCTGTTATACATATACATATACATATGTATATATTATTTTAAATGCACGTTGGTGGTAGGTATTTCTCATTCGTTATAATAATCCTAATAAAGGTACCCTCATTGTTGGTTTGGTTGGCTGATAATAATAAATAATTCATAACTTCTGTTTTAATTGTCCGATCTTCAAGATTAAGATATTAAAATAATCAGTAAATGCTAAGCTTTAATTGTGTGTAAAAATTATTGCGGAGGGGGGAAGCATTCTATACGAAAAGGGGTGGTAAAGAGGTCATCAATTCAATTTTCTGTATTAAAAATGCAAAAGTTGATGAAAATTTTACGAATTTCAAAAAATTATGTTCTACAATATTGTAGCCCCAACCCTTATCTATAAAAAAGTCAATAATGTTATAGGGGTAAATTCAACAAGTGCGGCGGGAGGGGGATTTAAATTAAATTTAACGATAAAAATCGATTTTAATCAAAAAAATCATCCCACATGACATCATTAATTAATTTATAACTCCTAAAATTCTTAACGGATTCTCAAGATTAAAGTCTTAAAATACCGTCATTAAAACAAACATTAAATGTATGTAAAAAGAAATCTCAAATTTTCATGACAATTATGAAAAAAATGTAAAAACAAATTGAATTAATGTTTTTTTACACCCACTTTGATTGATTAAAAATTTTTAAATAATATGTTATATACAAAATAGAGAAAAAAATTTATTACATATTATTTATTAATATATTGTCTAAATATTTGTTGAACATCTCAAAGTTCTAAGTCCAACAAGAATTAAGATAATAAATAAATTTTTAAATTAATTTATTTATTACATGCTTTTTGCGGCATAGTGTTTTCTTCATTAAAATGCTCATTACTTTTTACTAGAATAACGGATTTTAATCAAATGACTTTTATTCGCTTGAAAACAAGTAAGCGCTTATTTTGATATAGAAAACATATATATCTATCATCAATTTCATACATTAAAACGTTCTAAAAAAAAAAAAATTCATAAAAAAATCTTAAATAATTTTCTTGAAAAATCTTGAAAAATAAATGAAAAAACGAGAAAATTTTTCTATTTTTGTAGGTATTATACATATACATATTTATATTATTAAATATGCACGTGCGTTGGTGGTAGGTATTTCTCATTCGTAATAAACCTAAAGGTACCATCATTGTTGGTTTGGTTGGCTGATAACTTTTGTTCTAATGATCGCATCGTCTTAAAATTTAGGTAGAATGTCATTCAAGTGTACTTGACCTTTTTAATGAAACTTACTATGATGTGGGTAGAGTATATTATTTAGTTGGCTTATATCTTCTGTTCTATTAATCGGATCTGTAAGATTAAGGTCTTAAAATAAAGGTAAAATGTTAGGCTAACTTCACTTCCAAGTTAATTTATAAAAAAAAAAAAATTCAAATTGAATTTAAAAAAATCGCTTTCGTTAATATGAGCACGGGCTGGGCTGGGCATTGGGCAACAAATTTGATACTCAGATTTATAGAAAAGAGTTGATTTGGTCAAGTGATTGACTTGGCAAGTTGGTTACATTTTTAATAATGGTCAGATTTTCAAGGTGAAGTTTTTTAAATTTTGATTAAGTATCCGGCTAAACAGTGTTCAAAAAGTTAAAAAAAAAAAACAAAACAAGTTATCAAAACATGTCGTACGGTTCACCCAAAGGTACTGTTAACTTGGGCGCCTGCCTGGCGACTGAACATACCCTAAGCGGAGCAACGGAGTTGCGTGAGCGGGACAAGGGACCCGCAATCGATTTTTATCGACAAAGGTCAAACTAAGTGAATGCCTGGAATAAAAGGTAGACTAGATTTATAACTTGACGAGTAACAATAGTCAGATTTTCAAGATTAATTTCCCAAAATCAAGGTGAATTATCATGCTAGAGGTAGAATAGTAGGTCAAGGGCTGACTGGGCAAATCGGATATAGTAGATTTATAACTTGAGTTCTAATGGTCATATTTTTATGGTTAAAGTCTCAAAATAAAGGTAAATTATTTGTATATACTATTAATTTAAAAAAAGTATGTATGTATGTACATATAATAACATTTTTGGTCAAAAATATCTTTTGAATATGCTAGATGGTGCAAATTAATTGCCGTAAATATGCCGTGAAAACAAAAACTTTGCTGCACTCTTGGTTCTCCTGAAAACGGTTGTCATGCTAACTTTATATGTAAAGTTGGCATGACATTTTTTTATTTTTTGTCGAAAATTATTTTTGACTATCCAATAAATTGCCGATTAATTGCCGTAAATATGCCGTGAAAAGAAAAAAATTGCCGCTCTTTTGGTTTTCCCGGAAATGGTAAAAAGGGTTACCATAATTTTTCATATAAAGTTAGCATGACACTTTTTTAGTTTTGGTCAAAAATTATTTCTGAATATACCAGATGGTGCAAATTAATTGCCGTTCACAAGCCGTGAAAAGAAAAAAATTGCCGCTCTTTTGGTTTTCCTGGAAATGGTAAAAAAAGTGTTGCCATAATTTCCATATAAAGTTAGCATGACACTTTTTTAGTTTTGGTCAAAAATTATTTCTGAATATACCAGATGGTGCAAATTAATTGCCGTTCACAAGCCGTGAAAAGAAAAAAATTGCCGCTCTATTGGTTTTCCTGGAAATGGTAAAAAAGTGATGCCATAATTTCCATATAAAGTTAGCATGACACTTTTTTAGTTTTGGTCAAAAATTATTTCTGAATATACCAGATGGTGCAAATTAATTGCCGTTCACAAGCCGTGAAAAGAAAAAAATTGCCGCTCTTTTGGTTTTCCTGGAAATGGTAAAAAAGTGTTGCCATAATTTCCATATAAAGTAAGCATGACACTTTTTTAGTTTTGGTCAAAAATTATTCTGAATATACCAGATGGTGCAAATTAATTGCCGTTCACAAGCCGTGAAAAGAAAAAAATTGCCGCTCTATTGGTTTTCCTGGAAATGGTAAAAAAGTGTTGCCATAATTTCCATATAAAGTTAGCATGACACTTTTTTAGTTTTGGTCAAAAATTATTTCTGAATATACCAGATGGTGCAAATTAATTGCCGTTCACAAGCCGTGAAAAGAAAAAAATTGCCGCTCTTTTGGTTTTCCCGGAAATGGTAAAAAGGGTTACCATAATTTTTCATATAAAGTTAGCATGACACTTTTTTAGTTTTGGTCAAAAATTATTTCTGAATATACCAGATGGTGCAAATTAATTGCCGTTCACAAGCCGTGAAAAGAAAAAAATTGCCGCTCTTTTGGTTTTCCTGGAAATGGTAAAAAAGTGTTGCCATAATTTCCATATAAAGTTAGCATGACACTTTTTTAGTTTTGGTCAAAAATTATTTCTGAATGTGCCAGATGGTGCAAATTAATTGCCGTTCACAAGCCGTGAAAACAAAAAATTTGCCGCTCTTTTGGTTTTCCGGGAAATGGTAAAAAAGTGTTGCCATAATTTCCATATAAAGTTAGCATGACACTTTTTTAGTTTTGGTCAAAAATTATTTCTGAATGTGCCAGATGGTGCAAATTAATTGCCGTTCACAAGCCGTGAAAACAAAAATTTGCCGCTCTTTTGGTTTTACGGGAAATGGTAAAAAAGTGTTGCCATAATTTCCATATAAAGTTAGCATGACACTTTTTTAGTTTTGGTCAAAAATTATTTCTGAATGTGCCAGATGGTGCAAATTAATTGCCGTTCACAAGCCGTGAAAACAAAAAATTTGCCGCTCTTTTGGTTTTCCTGGAAATGGTAAAAAAGTGTTGCCATAATTTCCATATAAAGTTAGCATGACACTTTTTTAGTTTTGGTCAAAAATTATTTCTGAATGTGCCAGATGGTGCAAATTAATTGCCGTTTACAAGCCGTGAAAACAAAAAATTTGCCGCTCTTTTGGTTTTCCGGGAAATGGTAAAAAAGTGTTGCCATAATTTCCATATAAAGTTAGCATGACACTTTTTTAGTTTTGGTCAAAAATTATTTCTGAATGTGCCAGATGGTGCAAATTAATTGCCGTTCACAAGCCGTAAAACAAAAACTTTGCCGCTCTTTTGGTTTTCCGGGAAATGGTAAAAAAGTGTTGCCATAATTTCCATATAAAGTTAGCATGACACTTTTTTAGTTTTGGTCAAAAATTATTTCTGAATGTGCTAGATGGTGCAAATTAATTGCCGTTTACAAGCCGTGAAAACAAAAAATTTGCCGCTCTTTTGGTTTTCCGGGAAATGGTAAAAAAGTGTTGCCATAATTTCCATATAAAGTTAGCATGACACTTTTTTAGTTTTGGTCAAAAATTATTTCTGAATGGTCCAGATGGTGCAAATTAATTGCCGTTCACAAGCCGTGAAAACAAAAAATTTGCCGCTCTCTTGGTTTTCCCGAAACTAATAATAATACTTTTTATGGAGCTTATTGTGTTAGTGTTGGTGTTCGGTGGCGTATGTGTGACATTTTTTTTCAATAGAAAGTCAGATGACTGAAATGTTTAATATATTTATAATATTATTATGAAGGTAAGTACCTACATATAGTACCTATACATTTTAAGATTATTATTACTACCTATTTAGATCTTATGTTCGTTTATTTATGCGCCTTCTTTTTTTAACCCCATCAACCTACCTATACTTTTAATTTGAAAATTCGACCAATAGAAAGTCATTCACCTTTTTTTAAATTTTGCTTGTTAAAAAGCAATTGAAAATAGGTCATATCTAAAGTTTTTGCGTTCGCGAGTGTTTTGATATTTTTAGTTAAAGAGTGTTTATAAAATGGAAAAAATTAATAAAAGAGGCAAACGTGCCCAAATTGACCTAAGGCACAATTCCATCATTTTTCACAATCTTGTTTTTTACACTCAAAATAATTTAATTAGGTCAATTTGGGCACGTTTGCCTCTTTTATTAATTTTTTCCATTTTATAAACACTCTTTAACTAAAAATATCAAAACACTCGCGAACGCAAAAACTTTAGATATGACCTATTTTCAATTGCTTTTTAACAAGCAAAATTTAAAAAAAGGTGAATGACTTTCTATTGGTCGAATTTTCAAATTAAAAGTATAGGTAGGTTGATGCGGTTAAAAAAGAAGGCGCATAAATAAACGAACATAAGATCTAAATAGGTAGTAATAATAATCTTAAAATGTATAGGTACTATATGTAGGTACTTACCTTCATAATAATATTATAAATATATTAAACATTTCAGTCATCTGACTTTCTATTGAAAAAAAATGTCACACATACGCCACCGAACACCAACACTAACACAATAAGCTCCATAAAAAGTATTATTATTAGTTTCGGGAAAACCAAGAGAGCGGCAAATTTTTTGTTTTCACGGCTTGTGAACGGCAATTAATTTGCACCATCTGGTATATTCAGAAATAATTTTTGACCAAAACTAAAAAAGTGTCATGCTAACTTTATATGGAAATTATGGCATCACTTTTTTACCATTTCCAGGAAAACCAATAGAGCGGCAATTTTTTTCTTTTCACGGCTTGTGAACGGCAATTAATTTGCACCATCTGGTATATTCAGAAATAATTTTTGACCAAAACTAAAAAAGTGTCATGCTAACTTTATATGGAAATTATGGCAACACTTTTTTTACCATTTCCAGGAAAACCAAAAGAGCGGCAATTTTTTTCTTTTCACGGCTTGTGAACGGCAATTAATTTGCACCATCTGGTATATTCAGAAATAATTTTTGACCAAAACTAAAAAAGTGTCATGCTAACTTTATATGAAAAATTATGGTAACCCTTTTTACCATTTCCGGGAAAACCAAAAGAGCGGCAATTTTTTTCTTTTCACGGCATATTTACGGCAATTAATCGGCAATTTATTGGATAGTCAAAAATAATTTTCGACAAAAAATAAAAAAATGTCATGCCAACTTTACATATAAAGTTAGCATGACAACCGTTTTCAGGAGAACCAAGAGTGCAGCAAAGTTTTTGTTTTCACGGCATATTTACGGCAATTAATTTGCACCATCTAGCATATTCAAAAGATATTTTTGACCAAAAATAAAAAAGTGTCATGCTAACTTTATATAAAGTTAGCATGACAACACTTTTTGGGAAAACCAATAGAGCGGCAATTTTTTTGATTTCACGGCATATTTACGGCAATTAATCGGCAATTTTTGGGCTAGTAAAAATTAACTTTTTCTAAAGTTGTCATGCTAACTTTACACCGCTGAATTATCATGCTAGAGGTAGAATAGTAGGTCAAGGGCTGACTGGGCAAATCGGATATAGTAGATTTATAACTTGAGTTCTAATGGTCATATTTTTATGGTTAAAGTCTCAAAATAAAGGTAAATTATTTGTATATACTATTAATTTAAAAAAAGTATGTATGTATGTACATATAATAACATACATACATAGATACATACATACATACATAGGTAGTTATGTATATATACCTATAATAATATAAGTTAGTGAATTGAAAGACATAGAGGTATTGAGAGAGACAGAGAGGTGCAGTGAGATCTAGAGAGAGACAAAGAGATACAGGGAAGGACAGAGACATACAGGGAGCGACAGAGAGATATAGAGAGATACAGAGATAGAGAGAGAGGTACAGAGAGAGACAGAAAGATATACAGAGAGACAGAGAAATGCAGGGAGATACAGAGAGAGACAGAAAGATACAGAGAGGGACAGAAAGATATAGATAAAGAGACAGAGAAATACAGGGAGATACAGAGAGAGAGACAGACAAATATAGAGCGGGACAAAGAGATATAGACAGATAGAGACAAAGAGATACAGAGAGAGACAGAGAGATACAAAGAGATATAGAGAGGTAAAGAGAGAGACAGAAAGATATAGAGAGAGGCAGAGATATACAGGGAGATACAGAAAGAGACAGAAAGATACAGAGAGGGACAGAAAGATATAGAGAGAGACAGAGAAATACAGGGAGATACATAGAGAGACAGAAAGATACAGAGAGGGTCAAAGAGATACAGACAGATAGAGACAAAGAGATACAGAGAGAAATTTTGGTTGGTTTGATTTTGATTTATAACTTATTATTATTATGTTCTAAATAGTCAGATTTGTATGGTTAATTAAAGTTCTTAAAATAAAGGTAGAGTGAGAAAAAGGTAGAGTGAGGTAAAAGTAGAGTGAGATAAAGGTAGAGTGAGGTAAAAGTAGAGTGATATAAAGGTAGAGTGAGATAAAGGTAGAGTGAGATAAAGGTAGAGTGAGATAAAGTTAGAGTGAGTTAAAGGTAGAGTGAGATAAAGGTAGAGTGAGAAAAAGGTAGAGTGAGATTAAGGTAGATTCGAGATAAAGGTAGATTCGAGATAAAGGTAGATTGAGACATTGTCTTGCACATACACCGTGTGACAGTTAAAGGTAGAATATGAGATAAAGGTAGATTGGAGATAAAGGTAGATTGAGACATCGTGTGACAGTTAGCGTAGCCAACTGTTCGGGTAGATATACTAGTTAACTATATAAAAGAAAGAATCGCTCACTGCATCACTTATTCATTCATTTTTAGGCTATCAACGCACAGCTTATACTAGAAGTTTTTAAAATATTTTATTATTTTTTTATATTACAAATTTTATGTAAGTGAGCACTAAGAAAGAATTTTTTTAAATTCCGATTATAAATAGGGTAAAATAAGGTAAAATTGGTCAAAGGTTCAAAAACTAACTTCCAAATGGTAAGTCCTACAATATTCATTTATTTTTTTTTTAATACCTTATTCAAATTCTAGAACTTTATTAATTTAAAAATAAATTCTATAAAATCTTCAAATCGAGATACAAAATTTTTTATACTTCAAACTTCACAAATTACATAATTCCAATAAATCAGGGGGTAGTCCGATTTAAATAAATAAAATACCATTGGAAAGGTTTTTCAAAAAAAAATTATCCGTGTTTTACAAAATTTTGATTTTTTTTTTTCAACATCATTTTTTATCTTTCAAAAATTTAAATTTTTTCAATACAATTTTTACTACTTTTTTAATTTTCTATTTTAACGGTTTCTTTAAAAAATCTCAAAATTATACACCTCATACATATAATTGATTTACATTTATTATAAAAATTTTAGATTTTTCAAAATTTTTTTAACACACATTTTGACATGTTTTCTGATGTTTTATTAATCATAACTTATTAGTTATTGCACCCTTACGATTAGTTTTTCTTTTAATCGCATCTATTAAAATACACAATTAATTTGATACATCATTCATAATTGTACACACCACACGACCTTCACAATAGTTTAAAAAGAAATAGTTTGAAAAATCTCGCAAAACACCAAAAAAATGGGGTTTTTATTCATTGCCAACCATCGTGTCTCAGTGGAGAATTGTCCAATTTTTGTTAAATTTCAAAAACACCCCTTTTCCATTCATTCAAATGCTTATATCTTCACAACCAATTGTCCGATTTTTAAAATTCAAACTTTAAATTAAAGCCACAATGACAGTCGAGTTAGAGCAACAAACAAATTTTCAAAACCTTTCAAAATTTCATTCTAAAAACATGAAATAATATTTTCGGGAAAAAATTTCATCGAGGCAAACGTAAAAACAAAGAGGAATACAATAAAACAAAAAAAAAACTTTCCTATATCAATATACTGGTGGGAAGGAGATGGCTATTCTAAAGATGGTCGAGTGTATGCAACAAAAAATCATAATTTCCTATACATGTAGGTATATATAATTATTATTATATTATGGAGGCAGCACGTTGGTTGTAGGTATTTTTTTTCATGCACAACAATACTAAAAGTCCCCTCATGGTTGGTTTGGTTGGCTGATAACTTTTGTTCTTATGATCGGATCGTTAAGGTTGATGCCTTAAAATGTTCATGCACGTGTATTGGACCCTTTTAAGGAATCTTTTGATGTGGGTAGAGTGGTGGTGTGGTTGTTGGCTTATATCTTTTGTTCTACTTATCGGATCTGTAAGATTAAGGTCTTTAAACAATCTTAAAATAAAGGTTAATTGGTAGGCTTTCTTATTTTGAGTTATAAAATAATAAAATAATAATTTAAATCATATGAAAATGTATTTGAAAAAGGTGAATTATTTCGATATTGATCGCTAACATGAAGATTAAAATACATATTATGTACATACCTACATATTTTATATGTGTCTATGTAAGCACATAGTGTAGGTACCTATGTAAATTTATAGAAAAGGGTTGATTTGGTTGGTTGGTTTGATTGACTTACACCTTCTTTTCTAATAAAAAAAATTAAGAGAGGTAGGTAGGTATAATGTCAGTTAACGCACATAGGTACATACATAGTTTGGGATTTATTTATATTATTTATTTATCAAGTGATTGACGTGGCAAGTATAACTTCAGTTATAATGGTCAGATTTTCAAGGTCAAGTTTTTGAAATTTTAATTAAGTAGGTATCCGGCTAAACAGTGAACCTATATTAAGTTAGCAAAACAATTCATACGGTTCACCCAAAGGTACCTTTCTCCGAGAAAACTGTTGACTTGGGCGCCTGCCTTTCGACTGAACATACCCTAAGCGGAGCAACGGAGTTGCGTGAGCGGGGCAGGGGACCCGCAATCGATTTTTATCAACTAAGGTGAAACTAAGTGAGTTACGTTGATAAAAGGTAGCCTAGATGGAGTAACAATGGTCACATTTTCAAGGTTAATTTCCTAAAATTAAGGTGAATTATCAGGCTTGATGTAGAAAAGTAGGTCAAGGACAGGACTGGGACTGGGCAAATCGGATATAGACTTATAACTTGAGTTCTAATGGAAAAATTTTTTGAAGAAATCAATGCATTCAAATTATTATTTGAAAGTATTCATTATTTAATAATAAGGTGAACGAAAAAGCTTATAACTTTGGCAATTCTTAATCGATCTTTATAAATAAAGTGTCAAATGAAAGAAGGATTTAACAAATAAATGGCTATTTATTATGTTTGTAAGACCAACAAATGGGACAGAAATAAAGAGAGAGAAAGACAGAAATACTGAGTGAGACAGACAGGTATAGAGAGAGAGAGACAAAGAGATACAGAGATACATTGTGTTGCAAATACATTGTGTTGCAAATACATTGTGTTGCAAAATACATTGAGTTGCAAAATACTTTGTGTTGCAACATACATTGTGTTGCAACATTGTGTTGGAACATTGTGTGACAAAATACATTGTGTTGCAAATACATCGTGTTATAACAAACATTGTGTTGCAAATACATTGTGTTGCAAATACATTGTGTTGCAAATATATTGTGTTGCAAATACATTGTGTTGCAAATACATTGTCTTGCAAATACATTGTCTTGCACATACATCGTGTGACAGTTAGCGAATAGCGAAGCCAACTGTTCGGGTAAATATACTAGTAATATTACAGTTATTATTATATTACAATTATGCCGTTGGTAATTTTTTATTGTAAATAAAATAATAATAATAGTTTAATGCACCCCACGCTTTTTACTGTGAATTTAATTATTTTGTAAGAAAAAATTATTTAGGTACTACTTTTTAGTTCGTTTTCGGGTTTTCTATTAGAGCGAGATTTTTTTAAACTATAATTTATTCTCGGACAGTTTCTGGCTTCCCCAACAATTGAATATAAAATTTTTCTCCGGCACTTTTTTGCCGTCAAGACAATGAGAATTTATTTTTGAAACAAATATTTGTTTATTTTTGTTTTGAATTTTTAAAATCTGAAACTGTCCAAACTCGTTTTTTCACTTTTTAATTTTTACAACAAATCATTATAAAGCTCGAGCTCGAACTTTTTTCAAACTTTGTTAAAACTTCAACCCAGAAAATAAAGAAATAAACCCAAGAAACAAACCCTGTGATTCAATATTATTACATAATTTTTTTTTTTTTGATTACAATTAATTAACAGTTCAAATGGAAAATATATATACTATATAACATTAAATAAAAAACATAAAAAAAAACAAAATACAGTCGACTCTTCCTAAGTCGTACTCTCTCTAAGTCGAATTTCTCTCTAACTCGAATTTTTTCGCCATATTTTATCATTCCCTTCAATTTTCCAAACAAAAACCATTCTCTAAGTCGAACTCTCTCTAACTCGAACAAATCTTGGTATCCCGTGAAAATTTTGACTTAGGCAGAGTCGACTGTATATATATATTTTTTATTATTATTAGTTAATTGGAAACTTTCTTCTTTCGGGCTTTTGTTCGAGCAAAAGCATCGATTACGTCATCGTTATTTATTTCTTGCATAAAAAAGGTATGCCATCTAACCCACATTTACCCTATATATAAATAAATTAATATTGCACGACTTTCCGTTTAGAAGATATAGTTTTTGAACCCATGACCAGTTTTATCCTATTTTACATTAGGCGCCAGTTATAGCGATCAGAAAAAACTATCCGAAAAAAAATCGACTGGTTTTTATTACTTTTCAATTCGATTTGATAGCCAAATCGACGATTAATTCAGCGTAAATTTTTTTCGCGAAAAAAAATTGCCATAACTTTATATTTTTATCTTTTAAATGGATTTACTTTTTCCAATTTTTTTGGGTTCCACTGAAAGAATTCCATCCGAATTTTTTTTTCTGACATTTCAATCAGAAAAAATCTTGGCGGCTGTTTGTTTGTTTTCGGTTTGCTTCACTTTTTCTGACATATTTTTTCTGATTTCAATAAACAACCATCAGAAAAAATAATCAATCTCATACTGTTTCAAGTTTTTCGGACGGGTTTTTCTGCTCGCTATAACTGGCCCCCAAGGCGCCAGTTATAGCGAGCAGAAAAACGAAACGAAACTGGAAAAACTTTCAAATAAATTAATTACTAGGTTTCATTCGATTTTTAACGCAATTGAGGGAGTAATTGATGGCAAATAACTCAAAGAATTTTTTGTGTCAGTATAATTCTCAATTGAACAAATATTTTTTGTGATAAATGTATTTATTTATTTTCCTGACTGAATTTCATTTTCCGTACCAGCTGATTGTCATTTCGATCAAAATGAAACAAATCGTTCCAATTATTTGCGTTCCAGTTTTTACTTGTTCCATTAACAGATTAGTGGAAGGGAAAAAAAAGCGTTTGCATTTCAATCAGGAAATCTTGATTGACAGGCGACAGCCTACTCACTGACGTAATTTTCGTGTTCGCTATAAACGCTCATAAGGAAAAGATTCCTGTTTCCATCTGTTTCAACTTTTCCTGACGGTTTTTCCTGATCGCTATAACTCACGCCTTACTTAAAATTCCATTTTAAAAATTTTGTTTACATATTTTTAATACTTATAGTATAAGCTGTACAATGACGAATCAGATTAATGAATGAGTGAGTCAGTGACCGATTCTTTTTTTTATTATAGTTAATAATTTCATTAATTTTCAAACTTAATTCATTTATTGCTCACCTATAAGAGTGCGTGAAGTTAGCCCCCCTTTTTTGGAATTTGTTATTTTTGAAAGTTGTTCCAGGTTGTTCCCGATTTGTTCCGCATTGTTCCAAGTTTTTTTTGAAAAATATTCAAAAATGGGGGTTTTAGAGCCAAAAAACCGTTTTTGACCTAGCCCCCCTTTTTTCGAAAATCAAATTTTTGAAAGTTGTTCCAGATTGTTCTAGTTGTTCTGAACATTGTTCCAAGTTTTTGGACCCCTATGTTCAAAATTTCAAAAGTTATGGGCAAAATTCGAAAAAATTCTAGCCCCCCTTTTTTCGAAATTCTTAATTTTGAAATTTTTTTCGGGTTTCAAAAAGTGTTCTAAACTTTGTTCCAAAAACTCAAAATTATAGGACGTGTATTTTTAAAGATAAAACCTTCCGAATATTTTTTCAAAAATCCAAAAAACGGCGCTCTAATATCCCCCCTTTTCCAAAAATCCAAAATCTAAAATTTGTTCCAAGTGCAGAATCCATCAAATCCAATTGTTCCAAAGAATCATCAAAAAATATTGAAAATTGAAGATTTTAAGCCCAAAAAACACTTTAAATGAAAATATCTTATTATCCTTGCTCTGGCCCCCCTTTTAAGAAATCCAAAATTCAAAAATTTGTTCCAGGTTGTTCTAGGGCTCTTGTAAATTGTTCCAGACTTTCGTTTCTTAAAATTGATTTTTAGTATGAAAAATTTCAAAAAAATGCTCCCCTGCCCCCCCTTTTCCAAAAATCCAAAATCGAAAATTTGTTCCAAGTGCAGAATCCCTCAAATCCAATTGTTCCAAAGAATCATCAAAAAATATTGAAAACTGAAGATTTTAAGGCCAAAAAACACATTAAATGAAAATATCTTATTATCCTTGCTCTGGCCCCCCTTTTAAGAAATCCAAAATTCAAAAATTTGTTCCAGGTTGTTCTAGGGCTCTTGTAAATTGTTCCAGACTTTCGTTTCTTAAAATTGATTTTTAGTATGAAAAATTTCAAAAAAATGCTCCCCTGCCCCCCCTTTTCCAAAAATCCAAAATCGAAAATTTGTTCCAAGTGCAGAATCCTTCAAATCCAATTGTTCCAAAGAATCATCAAAAAATATTGAAAACTGAAGATTTTAAGCCCAAAAAACACTTTAAATGAAAATATCTTATCATCCTTGCTCTGGCCCCCCTTTTAAGAAATCCAAAATTCAAAAATTTGTTCCAGGTTGTTCTAGGGCTCTTGTAAATTGTTCCAGACTTTCGTTTCTTAAAATTGATTTTTAGTATGAAAAATTTCAAAAAAAATGCTCCCCTGCCCCCCCTTTTCCAAAAATCCAAAATCGAAAATTTGTTCCAAGTGCAGAATCCCTCAAATCCAATTGTTCCAAAGAATCATCAAAAAATATTGAAAACTGAAGATTTTAAGCCCAAAAAACACTTTAAATGAAAATATCTTATTATCCTTGCTCTGGCCCCCCTTTTAAGAAATCGAAAATTCAAAAATTTGTTCCAGGTTGTTCTAGGGCTCTTCTAAATTGTTCCAGACTTTCGTTTCTTAAAATTGATTTTTAGTATGAAAAATTTCAAAAAAATGCTCCCCTGCCCCCCCTTTTCCAAAAATCCAAAATCGAAAATTTGTTCCAAGTGCAGAATCTCTCAAATCCAATTGTTCCAAAGAATCATCAAAAAATATTGAAAACTGAAGATTTTAAGCCCAAAAAACACTTTAAATGAAAATATCTTATTATCCTTGCTCTGGCCCCCCTTTTAAGAAATCCAAAATTCAAAAATTTGTTCCAGGTTGTTCTAGGGCTCTTGTAAATTGTTCCAGACTTTCGTTTCTTAAAATTGATTTTTAGTATGAAAAATTTCAAAAAAATGCTCCCCTGCCCCCCCTTTTCCAAAAATCCAAAATCGAAAATTTGTTCCAAGTGCAGAATCCCTTAAATCCAATTGTTCCAAAGAATCATCAAAAAATATTGAAAACTGAAGATTTTAAGCCCAAAAAACACTTTAAATGAAAATATCTTATTATCCTTGCTCTGGCCCCCCTTTTTAGAAATCCAAAATTCAAAAATTTGTTCCAGGTTGTTCTAGGGCTCTTCTAAATTGTTCCAGACTTTCGTTTCTTAAAATTGATTTTTAGTATGAAAAATTTCAAAAAAATGCTCCCCTGCCCCCCCTTTTCCAAAAATCCAAAATCGAAAATTTGTTCCAAGTGCAGAATCCCTCAAATCCAATTGTTCCAAGGAATCATCAAAAAATATTGAAAACTGAAGATTTTAAGCCCAAAAAACACTTTAAATGAAAATATCTTATTATCCTTGCTCTGGCCCCCCTTTTAAGAAATCCAAAATTCAAAAATTTGTTCCAGGTTGTTCTAGGGCTCTTGTAAATTGTTCCAGACTTTCGTTTCTTAAAATTGATTTTTAGTATGAAAAATTTCAAAAAAATGCTCCCCTGCCCCCCCTTTTCCAAAAATCCAAAATCGAAAATTTGTTCCAAGTGCAGAATCCCTCAAATCCAATTGTTCCAAAGAATCATCAAAAAATATTGAAAACTGAAGATTTTAAGCCCAAAAAACACTTTAAATGAAAATATCTTATTATCCTTGCTCTGGCCCCCCTTTTTAGAAATCCAAAATTCAAAAATTTGTTCCAGGTTGTTCTAGGGCTCTTCTAAATTGTTCCAGACTTTCGTTTCTTAAAATTCATTTTTAGAATGGAAAATTTCATTAAAAAGCTTTTTCGTTTAAAATGCTTTTAATTGTCTGGAACAATTTAGAAGAGCCCTAGAACAACCTGGAACAAATTTTTGAATTTTGGATTTCTTAAAAGGGGGGCCAGAGCAAGGATAATAAGATATTTTCATTTAAAGTGTTTTTTGGGCTTAAAATCTTCAGTTTTCAATATTTTTTGATGATTCTTTGGAACAATTGGATTTGAGGGATTCTGCACTTGGAACAAATTTTAGATTTTGGATTTTTGGAAAAGGGGGGACAGGGGTCCCTTTGAAAAGTTAAAAAAATCGGAGATGTTTTTTTAAAGTTGGTTTTTAAGCTGATAGTAAGAATGTAAGGTCAGAACTTTTTTTCAATACATGCATTTATCATAAGATTTCAAAATTCAATGCATTAAAAAAAAAAAAAAATATTAGAGAGCCGTTTTTTGGATTTTTGAAAAAATATTCGGAAGGTTTTATCTTTAAAAATACACGTCCTATAATTTTGAGTTTTTGGAACAATGTTAAGAACACTTTTTGAAACCCGAAAAAAATTTCAAAATTAAGAATTTCGAAAAAAGGGGGGCTAGAATTTTTTCGAATTTTGCCCAAAACTTTTGAAATTTTGAACATAGGGGTCCAAAAATTTGGAACAATGTTCAGAACAACTAGAACAATCTGGAACAACTTTCAAAAATTTGATTTTCGAAAAAAGGGGGGCTAGGTCAAAAACGGTTTTTTGGCTCTAAAACCCCCATTTTTGAATATTTTTCAAAAAAAACTTGGAACAATGCGGAACAAATCGGGAACAACCTGGAACAACTTTCAAAAATAGCAAATTCCAAAAAGGGGGGGCTAACTTCACGCACTCCACCTATAATCAATTATAAAGAAGGAGATAAAATAAAAAATATTATTTTGTCAATTTTTTTTTTAATATCTAAGAAAGAAACTTTATCAACAAATTATCCATCGTCCACCTAAACTACTTTTTCACCAAAAAATATTCTCAGGTCTGTTGCCCACCTCTGTGGACGACTAGCGCCAACCTTGAGAAACGCTGGTTTATATTATGAATTCTTATTTAATTTTTGCCAGAAAATTTTGCCGATTCAGATTCACTTCGGATTTTGCCGCCCCTAGGCTTGTGCCGCCCTAGGCCCGGGCCACACGGGCCTAAGCCTAAATCCAGCACTGCCTGTACCCGAGCTTTCTTTTTTATTTGCCGCCAATTTTTTTTTATATAGGTCTTATAATCGCTCCAAACTTTAAAAGAAATATACATATATAGGTAAAATTTTGTTTTAAGCTATGTGTAGATTATTTGCATACTTTTTTCCAACCACCAGCATCTCTTTGCCGTGGACCTAGTTGGTTAAGTTGGTCAGTAACGTCGTCCCAAAATGCAGCAACAGCTTCTGGTGGCCTTTTTGTATAGTTTTGCGCTATGTCGGGTTTTTCCTGCACAGGGGCGGACTGGGCCACCGGGCAACCGGGATTTTGCCCGGTGGGCCCCTGGTCGAGTAAAATATGCACAAAAGCTCCTGCAGTACTTTCTGTACTTTTAAAAGAAATTTTGTTCATAAAATTGGATTTCATAGGGGCCTTACAGTAAATATACAGCTTTTGTGGCTCCAATGGAAGTTCAGGAGGCCCACACGGCCCTATTTAGGGCCTCCACAGTTACTATAAAGCTATTGGTTCCTCACAACTGTATTGATGACCCGTGGAATTAATATTGAGGCCCCACCGTACTCCTAGACATTTCAAACGAAACTTTAGTTAGGGTGGTTGCTACTAAATATTGAGGTATTGTGGCCCCATTTGTAACCTAAGGAGGCCCCAAATTGCTCTATAAGTTAACTATATTCTATAGGTTTTGGAAATACTTTAAGTTAATTTAAAGGAAAACTTTCTCACAAAATTGAATAAGAGAGCTTCCAAAAGACGAGTAAAGAATAAAAATGAATTGGATGTTGCAGCGAAAAACTACAAATCTTTCGTGGAAATGTTTAATATCAACGAAAGTACAAAAAATCTCAAACGGCAGTTGATGATACATATTTCAGTGCCGCAGAAAAAAAAATAAAAAAGTACAACAACGATATTTCGATTGTTATGAGTATTTTGGGAAGTTTTTGTAAAAGAAAAAACATTAATTATAAAGTTTGTATTATTGCAGCAATGTTTTCAAAAATCAAGTTACATTTCTCTTTACTGCATACGAAGCTAAACATAACTTTTTATGTTTAAGTCCTTTTTTCCTAACACAGACACAGAAGTTGACAAAGTTTGTAGCCCAATTCCCAAAATGTAACCCAAATTTAGAATGATTTTTAGTAGGGAGTAGGCCGTGGCGTAATGGTTAGTGCGTAAAGGACTGTTACGCCGAAGGTCTTGGGTTCGATTCCTTGCCTATTCCACTTTAAGAAACAGAATTTTTTGTCACGGGCTACTGCATCTTGCGAAGAATCGACAGATCGTCTATGAAAAAGTGATTCTAGTTTTAGCCGTTCGGATTCGACAGAAGATTGTAGGTCCCCTTCATTCCTGGTAATAACACGCACTCATGAATGGTTGAGTGTTGTAATGTAAGTCACTAGGCCCTGGTTCTACACGAGCTGTCACCACCCATTTTTTAATTTATTTATTTATTATAATAGAGAGAAATAAGAACCGGCCAGAACCAGTAGTTCCGATTTTTTACTAAATGGTTTGTGATGCTCATCTAAGTTTACAACCTCGAGCACCGAACGCAATATTTTCAAAAGTCGAAAAAACCCACCCATTTTTCGAAATTAATTTTTTTTTTTATTTCAAATATTCATAATTTTATTTGATAGTAAGCCAAAATTCTTATCATTGGATTGCATTTTAGTAAGTGTAAGTACATATTAATATTATTGAATATAATAAACAAAAAAAGTCATTAAACTATTTTTCACATTATTAGAATAAAGGCGAAAGCAAGGCGAGCACAGGTCTGCTAGTTATAGTTTATACATACATACATATATTTTCTATGTTATTTCATTAATGTCGTTACCATATTAGAAATGTACACTCGATAGAAATGCCAGATTTGAAAAATTTCTTTGCGGGACAAATTTATTTTGAGAACATAACAAACTTTCCGAAAACTTTAAAGGTATGATTTATTTGTTATTCGAATAAAAGTCTTCAATTTTAAACCAGTATTTTATTTAACATTCATAATTTATGAGTGAACATACAACATAACGAATTAAGGTGTAAATAAATAAATAAAGAATTACCTAAAAACAAAATAAATTGAAAACTATAAAAGTTAACAACATTAAAAGTTAATTAATAATAAAAACAAAATTTTTAGTCTCTAAAAGTAAAATTTCATAGATTTTTACAAAGTAGGTAGGTTTTTTATAAGTATTTTTCTGCTGAGATTTTTGAAACAATTTCAGTTTACCACAATTCTTTGAATTCTCTACAAGTCATATTAAAACTTTGTTTAATCAACAAATTTCGCTCCTTATACCGACATAGAAACTTAATTTCTTTCTTCACGCCATGAGTTTTTCATAAAACTGAAAATTCTTTCAGAGCTGGCATTCGAAATTAGCAAAGAAAAAACAAAACCACATAATTTTTCAAAGTTAGGGGCTGAATTCTTTAAAAAAAATTTTACCCAAATATCGACAGATATTTCTAGGCTCATTTTTATAAAAAAAATTAAGTTGCACAAATTCTATAATAATACATATTTGCATTTTTTAATTTAGAAATATCAACATTTTGAGATAATTCTCAAACTAGGGATTATTTATAAAACTTAAAGCTGATGAGCATTTAAATTCATTATTAAAATCTTTTTCTAAATAATTACATAATAGCAATTTCATAACGAGTGTGAGAAGTAGATAGAATCATAAAAAAACAATAACAACGCAATCTTAACAGTCTTCCTAAACATACTTATGCAATCTTATATATCAGCTCATGATTCACCTGAATATTAAGCTTGCAAGGAAGCCAAATTACAGAAAAGGTTTGATATCTTCATATAAAGTGTATTTCCAAAACATTTGTTAAAGCACGTGGTATGATAATGATAAAATAAATTTAATCTTGATAGCATTAAAATTTTTTTGCGGGTCAATAATTAGGTACTTGTACTACTACTTCTGTATAGATACAAAGTTTTTATCGTCGTTTTCGTAGATAATCTTTTTTCTTTACACTCATTTTATTATTTTGTGGCCCTTTTTCTTAAAATCCCGGGCATCAAGTTCACCAGCAGCTCATATTGATTGGTGCTTGTTTTTTCGTTTGCTCTGGCCCTGTAAACAAAAATTCAACCAATAATTAAAAAAAATGGATTGATAATTGTTTTTTAATTTTTCAATACTTCAATAAATTAACAAATTCCGCAATATAATTTTCGTCGGAGAATATCGGAAAAAAATTCTTATAAAGCTGTCAAAAATGTCACTCAAAAACGCACTTGATCGCACTGCAACGCAAAACAACGGGGAGCGTTCCATAATGTCGGAAAAACGTTCCGAACAGCTGTTCGGAAGAATACCTCGAAGCAAAAATACTACGATTCGTATGAAATCAGAGAATTTTCCGCTCCGACGGATACCTCGCTAGAGCAGAGTGAGTGTAGGTATCATGTGTTCATTCTGTTCAGGTTATCTGTAGGTACTACCGAATATGCCAATACCAATTTTTTTTAGAAATGGACGTAAAATTTCTCTATTTTGAGCGCGAGATTTGAACCGGCTATAATTAACTATAAATTTCGTTGGTTAAAGTTATATAAGAGTTACCTGTGGTATCCGTTCCGTTGACTAAAATTGATTTTAATTCAGCACCTTTTTCAATAACATTTTGTTATGCGAAGTCAAAAAAGAGAACGTCGTGAGAGAATTATTTTTCCTTCTCTCCCATAATATATTTAACAAAGCAGATGAGTTGATTCAGACGATGAACTGATGAACTTGTACATTACTTTTTAACATGCTTTTCATCGCATGATTTTCCCTATTAAAATAGCAATTTGTAATTCAACAAAAGAAAGGGTTGTTTCCTAAACACAAAGCAGAAAAAGGGGTCAAAGCTACGAACTGAGGAAACTTTTCATTACTCTTCACTTACTTAATCATTGCATGTCGTTTCTCCTATGATTTGGCAAGTTAATTCATTGATGAATTCAGCTATAAAATTCATTGAGGACGACATTTCCCGCTGAGTGCAACCTCAAACACTTCAATATAAATATAAAAAATGTGAGTGTAAAAAAACAAATAACCGATGAGAGAAAATTAAATGCATATGAAAGCTTCTTCGTACAAAAAACAAACAAACAAAAAAAAAACAACACAAACATATATATGCCAGTAAGACCTAGGGTCTTATAAATTAGGCAAATGTTAGAAGGAATAGAAGGATAGGATAGATTTTTGTTGGCACAGTGGATTGAGGAATAAGGTTTTGATTATCTCATTAAATCCCAGGGGTGGCGTTCAGTTGAGGGAATATAGAAAAGAATGCTGCCTAGACTGGGGATCGAACCCATACATCCAGGTTAGCAGTCAAGCACTACTTCCACTGCGCCGGGGCCACCCCCACAGTAACGCAATTTATGCCGATAACGGCAACATAACTTCAATTCTCTTTTCTCTCGTTTAACTTGATTTCATAAAGAAGTGCACTTTTGAACCAGTCGTGATGCTGAGGATGGACTGTAAACAGTCCGAAATGCATACAGGTGCGTGTTTTAATTGTTTTTCGTCTCGTTTTCCATGTTTTCGTGTTTATCGCGTACTGTTTGAATATCATTTACTTAATAAACAATAATACAAAAAGTGTGAAAACAATAAGGTGCAAATTAATTCATTTAAAATAGCTTTGGGTTTTCACGTTGTTTAATTTTAACTAATTAATTACAACTTATATTTTATATCAGCACGCAGTTTGATTATCATACTAAATATTATTAAAGTCATCTTTAAATCAAAACAATGTTTCATTTTTCCCATTAATAAATATGTCGCATATTTTTTTTGCACATATGGTCTTTCAGGTCGTCTAATCAATTCCCCATTCTAGTCTGAGCCATGTATTTATATAACCCTAACAATTCAGCAGGAAGAAAAATAAATGCATTCCCCTTTCCTATATGGTTGAGAACTTTGAGATTGAGACCTGCATGTGTTGTATACAACTTCAAACGTATCTATCAAATAAGGGTGATTGAAAACAATCGAGTGGTTAGGTATATCGGGTGGATAGGTAACTCAAGCACAAGGACCTCATGGCCTTCAGTAATTACGATAACATATGTATGGTAGTAAACGCCCATGAGGCACTAGAAATAAAAAGGGTGTTTTAAAGGTGAAAGTATCAGTACCTATCTAAATAATCTCCTCACTGCGTTGTGACTTGTGTGAAAAAATTATTAACATTAGGATGACAAACCCCGAATAAAAAAGTTTCCCGGATTCTGCTACTTTTAATGTTCTTTTTGTAAATTAAGTAGGTATACCCAGTGGCATAGCTAGCATGGGTGGCACCCAGGGCGGCAATTATGGTGTGACCCCCAGAATGAAAAACAGTAAAATAAATGAAATTCCACTATTCCATATATTATGATTTTTTTTATTTAAATTCAAATAAAATATTTAAAAAAAGGAGAACAAACATTAATGTATACACATTATACACATAAAAAAAAAGCAGAACAAAAATTAATATACATGTGGGGGGAGGGGGACTTTATGAAAGGAACTGAGATAGATGATAG
The DNA here is from genome assembly GCA_929447395.1 of Epistrophe grossulariae. Lineage (NCBI taxonomy): Eukaryota > Metazoa > Arthropoda > Insecta > Diptera > Syrphidae > Epistrophe > Epistrophe grossulariae. Next base: position 98,606,910 of record OV839566.1, read on the forward strand.
AAGGATTCATTTAATATAAAAGACACTTTCTTTTGTAAAATGGACTCGTTGAGGCTAGTAAAGAAGATTACAAACTACCTGATCATAAATAATTTGAATTTTCTAAAAGACTGGTCAACAATGTCTGCATCAGTCGGAGAAACATTCAATCTGAGTTCAATAAGTATACCAGACCTTAAGAAAACTCTGTATATCATCCTTACAAAAATGGATACAAAACATCACGAGGACTGCATAAATCAGGCTAAATCTTCGCAATACAGGGATTACTACAGCAGGCTTAATTTTGATCTTGGTGCAGCAAACTATTTCCACGATAAAAACTGTACAGAATTGATTTCGACAATTTTTCGTACTAGAGGAGAAATATTACAATTAAATTTTATACCGCACAGACCAGACCTTCCCCTTCTATGGAAGGGAAAGAGAAGACATTTTTCATTTTTTGGGTTCCTGTCCGATCCTGCGAGAACATAGGCGACTTGTTTTTGGAACAAACTACTTGGAAAAATAAAAGCAGCTTGCATTGGCAGTAGGAGTGGAAAGTATTTTTTCGAAGTCAAAACAAGCAGTAACAGTGGCTGATGAAGCTTGTGCAGCTGTTTTGTCTGCTTCTTTTAACTCTCGAGCTTTTTGTTTGTTTGTTGAACAAATGTTGATCATTTTCAAATTTTGAAGCTATTTTTTCTTCAGGAGTCATGTTTTCGTATTTCAAGCAGAAATCGCATTGATCTTTCTTTGGAACATAAAAACTTAAATTAAAGTTAAAGTTAAAGATGTCACGATACTGCCTTAATGTTACCTTATTTATTAAATCATAATCTCTAGATTCAAACCATTCTTCGTAAAGACGAAACATTTGTCCAACTGACTTAATTTCATTACTTAGGTATTTTTTGTTCGAATCCTTTCGGCAGTAATGTGATTCTACTAGCGGAAATGACTCAATGTGTTCCTTTACAAACATTTTTGAGTTTTTTCTTAACTCATTTACTGGCCTAAAATGCTGCCCTCTTTTATCTGGACTTAGGATTATTCCATTACTCATCGCAATCTTTTCAAAAACTGTCCGGATCGTTTGAGCAGAGATTGAAAACGTATTCAAAAACATATTTTAACAAACTTGGACTTTGTGTTCACTACTATCTTGAATGAAAACTAAATTATACTTTCTAGTGCATGTCCTTTTTGAAGTTACACCAACAAGAGTTCGTTTTTTATCATTATTTTCAAGAAGCCTTGACAAGAAGTCCCACTGCCTTGTTCTGCATCCAAGTTTATAAAAGCTTTTAAAAAGATTATACCTGGCCTCCTCTGAAATTTTACTTTCACATTTCATCCTGCAAGTGTCTCCACATCCTTTCAGTATACGTTTTTCTTCTCTCACCTTTTGAAGAAGTGAAAGGTTTTCCTGAATTTTTTAAACGTTTGGCTTGATTCCGTTTCCAAAGTTTTTGATTGATGGGGCGCTTTCTTCCATATTTGGTTTTCAGATTTTCGGGAGTGTCGTACTGATGGTTATGATCAACAATATTCTTTTGAGGTGGTGTCAAAATACTATGTGCTGGCGTGGAAATGCTGGAGTCAGACGAATAGTCATTGTCTGGGGCATATTCGCTTCCACTATCTTGAAAGGGCTCTATAAAAAGAAGCAATTAGTTGAGAACAGAAAGTTTTTTTACCACTTTACCTAACAAATCCAACTCGTCACAAAATTCAAGGGTATTTGGAGCTGCAGAGCAAGTCGGAACACCTATTCAAATATAATATTGTTTATTTTTTTTTATATATCATTTTCTTTTGAAAGATAATTTACTTGTATCCATGTCGTCAATTAACTTGAAATCACTGGATTCGTTCTCAGGACAGCTAATATTTTCATCTTCGTTAAATTTTATTCTTAACATTGTTTTCCAACATTAGATGTTATTACTTACTCATTTGATTGGATTTTCTTGCTAGATTAAGCATTTTTCTCGCTCTAGATGCCATAATTTATTATTTTTTTGGAAAAACTTTATCACTTACTTAGGTCACGAACAAGAATGTGCAAAATTCCTCCAGACATAAACATCAGAGAGAAAGAACTAATAGAGAGAGTCAAATTTCCTCGTCTCCGTCCCCTCGAAACTTTTTGTTTACATTTTTTATAACGTGTTGAATTCCTATGGGTGTGTACATGTTTTCACCTCGGGCAGTGCAAAACAAAAACAAAGGTGGTGAGTATGCACATCTTCTTGCATATGTATTTGTCCCCACATTTTTTTTATATGGAGTTAATAATTATACATATGCAAGATGGTGCGCAAGTCGCAACATCGTAGCTTGTAGGCTAAAAGAGAGCCACCGTCGAATTTGACTCTCTCTATTAGTTCCTTCTCTCTGATAAACATTGTAACGGTACTAACAATATGATATGAGACAAAAAAAGACAGTATGAATCATACTAACAGCTACTTAGATGCGATCTTCGATCTCTTTTGCACACACAAAAGAATACCACGTGCCACTTGAGTGCATTTGACTTTTGAAAATTCCAGGCAAAAAAATACTATGTCAACATAGTATACAAGTTGCAAATGGAAATTTGCATAATAAAAATACTAAGAGCAGTTAAAATGATAATGCTTGGAAAAAGTACTAAAAAAGGGTTGTATACTAAGTGTTATTTAAGTTATAATTTCAAGGTTTTTTGTCGGATTTCCATGAAAAAAAAAATGAAAAATAGAAGTCGATACGGCGGTTTACATGACATAAATAACTCAAAACTATACTAAGTTAACTTAGTATAATTTTGCATGGGGCCATCGATATGGTTGTGTTACGAACATAGTTCACTTACTGCCATATTATTCACTGCCTTTAATCCGTTTAAATTAACACCTGAGTTAAAAGTAAATTAATACTACGTTTCCACCAAAAGTTTATCTTGTTGAGATTTCGTAAATCCTATATAGTGTTTTCACCGCATAAAAAGATTTTAAAGTAGATTAACTTTGACAGTTCCTTTCAAAATGCAAATGTGTTTCATGTTTTCTTCTAAATTGGAAGTGAGATAGATAGTTAAACGATAAAAAAAAATAGATTCTCGAAAATGTTCTCTCGATTCTCGAATAATGAACTCAGCGCATGAGAGGAATAGGTTTTTTCGATCTGTTCAACTATTGGCCCTATGAAGATTTAACAAGATTAATTTCTAATCTACTAGATTTGAGGATTAAATTTGTATGGTAAATCTTTGAGATTTGAGGAGGATTTAGGGTAGGTAAATCTACTTGAATCTCGGTTTAGCGGTCGGTAGAAACATAGTATAAGCCCAAAAGCATAATATTCACTCGTTAGGTATACTCTGAAATAAACCCATTTTATTAAACCTTGTCGCGTTTAAACCGATTCAATGTAAACTTCACTCCGAGGAGCTGTTAAATTAGTTAGACCCGGGTGTAAGCTCAAATTTCGGGATAATAAACAATTTTGTGTAAAAGTGGAATTTGACATTTGAGATTGTCTTGTGCGAGACAGAAAATAAGTATTCGAAAAATAAAATGGACTTTATTCAGGAAATAGATGAAATGTTGATGTCTTCGTCCTCAGAAGATGAATTTCAGGACCAAAATAGTGAATCTCCCTCGTCCAATGTACCGAATGTACAAACGGGCTTACGTCGATAATTATGATGATGTGGATTTTCGTAAGTATTTTCGACTGAAAAAAGAAGCATTTTGAAAACTACAGTCATTGATTAAACTGGAATTGGACGGTGATATACGCCGGTATATGTATAGTTCAATGTCTATTGACTTTTTGATTATGTTTTTATTATAAGGTCAAGAGAACTTACGGCCGAACATAAGCTTTTGGCTGTTTTACGCCTTTTTGCATGCGGCAACATGGAACAAACCGCAGCTGATGATATAGGTATTTCACAACCTACTGTCGCCAATATTTTGCCATAGGTCCGTGATGCCATTCTGCGACAACTGCATTCGGTCATGCATGCCACAGAAAGGACAAGAGCGACTTGCTAACGCGATTGCATTCGCTAAATTAGCCTACGCGATACGATTAAAAAAAAAAAAAAAAAACTTGATTTTTTAATTCAAGAGTAGGAAAACAATGCAAACCACAATATTATCATATTGTAACGAAAAATTACATTAAATTTACCTTAATTCACATCCAAATTCAGTAAAAAATACAAACATTAAATTAATATAGGCACCTTATAGAAAAAAAAAAAAAACACAAAAAAGTAAATACCTGGTTGCAAAGTGTCAAATTATTGACATTACGTAGATTTCAAATCGGTTTTACCAGCGGTTGTAACTAATTTTTAATCTATTGGATTTAATGCGTGTTTTTGAGTAATTATTATAAACAGAAGTTTAAATTGTGGGGGTTAAGAAATATGGTTTTAATGCGACCAGGTCTAAAAATCACTTACACCTGACTTACACCCTCAGTTAATGTCGCATACCTGATTTCTTGAAAGTTTGGTTTAAATGTCTCATTTCGAAATGTGAATTTGTAGATGAGCAATGTGATCATATGAAATCAAATTTGGACATTTTCAACAAGTTACCTCATTTTATAAGATGAAAGTTATTATAAAACGAAAAGAAAATGATGTATATAAATAATTGAAGTAAATAAAGTACGAGGGACATAAATTGACAAACAAATAGCGAGATATACTTACTTATACTGATGAAAACGTAGTATATAAGATGAAGTCATTGTAAAACGAAAAGACAATTATGGAAAAACATAATTGAAGTAAATAAAGTACGGGGGACTTAAATGTACACACAAATAGCGAAATATACCTAACATACCAACCCAACAACTTCAATTGATATATTCGAACTTGATTTCTTAGGAAAAGAAGGACAAAAAACAAAGACTAACCATGGCGATGTTTTCTTTCATTTCTTACAAACAATAAGATCTACCAAAAAAGAAATTACACATTCAATTGCAATATAGTCCTAATGTGCCCCTTGAGTGCAATCAGAGAGTTTTATATGACTTTAGGTGGTAAACCTTAACTACACACATTCTTTTGGTAAACCTTGTTGACTATACACATAATAAACGTAGCAATTGTCTAACATTCATCTGTAAGATATGCTTATATGTTTTTGTATATGTAACTATATTGCCCCCATTTCAACATTTCAGCAACTGCCCTTAGGAGTTTGGACTATACTTACAAATAAAAACAAAGGATAAGATGAAATGTCAAATTGACTTTCTTGACAGCATTAAAACGAATCAAATTGCCACTTTGTTGTTTTATCAACAGTGCTTGTGAGACACTATTTTGATAGGGATCGAAAGCAACTGAAGGTTGTTTTAAGGAATAAGGACACAATACATATAAAGAAAAAATGCGTGGGTACGATGAGTAAATTCGAAATTGTTGTATAGGAATGTATGAATCATCGGGAATGTAAAATCAGGATTATTTTAAAATAGAATGAGCGAAACTGTTTAAGAAATGGCCACACCCAAACTTGAAATACTTAAATATATGATGTGCGTGAAGTAAGCACCGGCATTTTGGATTTTTGTAAAAAAAAGGTTGTGCTGCGATGTGCCCAACTTGTGCTGCGATGTGGCGTATTTAAAAAAAAAATCGTACTAAGCGTTTGGTTTTTAGAGGCTATTCTTGTTTTTTAGCGTGAAGTTAGCACCGCAATTTTCGAATTTCAAAAAAAAAAGTTGTGCTGTATTGTGCTCAACTTGTGCCGGCATGTGCCGTAAATTTTTTTTTTCAATTCGCAAATTTGCAAATTTTACGAATAAAATTTTTTACAAAATTGCGATTTTCAAAAAAATAAAAGTTGTGCTGTATAATGCTCAAAAAATAATACTAAGAACCGAAGAGATAACAAAAAAATTCGCATATTTGCAGCTTTTACAATCGAACGCAAATGTTGCGAAGCGACACAGCGTGAAGTTAACACCGCCATTTTTGAATTTCAAAAAAAAAAGTTGTGCTGTATTGCGCTCAACTTGTGCCGGCATGTGCCGGCAATTCGCAAATTTGCAAATTTTACGCATAAATTTTTTTTGCAAAATTGCGATCTTCAGAAAAGTCAAAATTGTGCTGTATAGTGCTCAAAAAATAATACTAAGAACCGAAGACATAACAAAAAAATTCTCATATTTGCAGCTTTTACGATCGAATGAAAATGCTGCGAAGCACCAGAGCGTGAAGTTAGCACCGCCATTTACGAATTTAAAAAAAAAAAAAATTGTGCTGTATTGTGCTCAACTTGTGCCAGCATGTGCCGTAATTTTTTTTTTTTTCAATTCGCAAATTTGCAAATTTTACGCATAAATTTTTTTGCAAAATTGCGATTTTCAAAAAAATCAAAGTTGTGCTGTATAATGCTCAAAAATTAATTCTAAGAACCGAAGAGATAACAAAAAAATTCGCATATTTGCAGCTTTTACGAACGAACGCAAATGTTGTGAAGCACCACAGCGTGAAGTTAGCACCGCCATTTTCGATAAAAAAAAAAAAAAAGTTGTGCCGTATTGTGCTCAACTTGTACCGGCATGTACCGAAAACATTTTTTTAGATTTGCAAATTTTACGAATAAATTTTTTGTGTTTAAATTGCGATTTTCAAACAAATTAAAGTTGTGCTGTATAATCCTCAAAAAATAATACTAAGAACCGAAGAGATAAAAAAAAATTTAAACATTATGACATAGAAGCTCGCGACACCTGTTTTTAAAAAATCAAAGTTGTATTTACCGAAAAAACAATAACTGGCATTTTTAAATTTCCTGTATAGAAATGTGCGACATCTATTGTATTTTGTCTTCAATTTTTTTAGTGTTGGTTTGGCGATTGGTTATTCAAAATGAAACAATTCACCAGAAATAATATCATTGATAATGAAGAAATTGCCGAAAATACGATTTCAACGGGAGTCCCCAAAAAAATGTAGAATTGCATTTGCATTTTGTTTAAATCATCCACAATAATATTCGTTTGTAGAAATCTTAAGCAACATAAAACGACAGCCCTCGGAGAGAAACCAGTTGAAAATAAAGCTTAATCAGTTATTTCTGATCTGTTTTTTATAGATCAACAATTGACCACAACGCACTTCGTGTTCTTTATTTTTTTTTTTTATTAAATAATGGATTTTAAACTGTTTTAATGATTTTACTTTAAATATTTCACTCTTTAATCACTTAGTAATTTCAACTATGCATCTCAAATCTCAAGTAAAAGAACAAACCAGCTGTTTTCCAAAATAAGTCTTAAAACGTATACTCAAATTTTATGGATTTTTGTGAAATACGTGTTAGCGGATTTTCAGCTGTCTGTATTTATAGTTTGTGGTTTTTTTTTTTACATAGATTTTGATTTTTACCGAACAAAATAAAATATAAAATGTATATAAAATAAAAAATACATATAAAATTTCAGACAAACCTATCCAATCCGGTTTTGGTCGTTCGAAAACATATCCGATGCAAATCGATCTTAGATTCCCTATCGGCCTATCAATCGAACGCGGCCATTTTTTCCTTCTGTACAAAATTTAAGGTTTAATTTTTTTTTCGCTAGTTACAGTTAGGAGGGCTAGGACCCTGTTTAGATTGGAAAGATTGAGTCCGGACTGGTGAGTCCCATCGTGTTTACATTAGAAACTTGGAAGCGCCTCAAAATATATTGAAACAACGAAAATTTTGACATTTCGCACATTGAAACAACAAGAAATGAGACTCGAGTCCGGTTTTTATATTTTTTTGTGCCTCACGAGAGCTCTCACCCCACACTTCTCTTGCCAACGAACTGCTGTGATACCGAACTCAATCTTCCCCAATCTAAACACCGTCTAGTGTCGCCAAAAAAGTCCGAGTCTCAAATGGAACCAACCTGAGATTGGCAACTAGCAGTCCATATATTATATAATATAACGTCCATGCTTAAGACGCTGATTGCACGATTCGTTTTTTCAGTTGTTTTTCCTTTCGTCTTTTTGACAGCTTTGGTGAGGGGTGTAGAATTGTAGGGGGAATGAAGCAACAAATCCATACATTTCTACAAGCTGTCAAAAAGACGAAAGACGAAACGACCAAAAGCGTGAAAATTTTCGCGTACACATATAAGTTTTGTTGGCCGGCAGTCAAGTACAAATTTTCATTTCAGAACAGGATTTGAGTGTCAACATTATGAAAAATTAACTACACAAACAAAGCTGAACCGCATGTCTACTGATTGTGTCTGATTGATAAATGATTTGGACCCTGTTTAGATTGTTACTTTTCACTACGCCATGACGATGTTTTTGTAGGTGAGATCGATGGAGGGAACAGAGCTCCTCACCGCTTTCTTCCACAAAATCATCGTCATGTCGTTGTGAAAAGTCACAATCAAAAAACAAGTTCTTGGGTACACATTATCGATGAAACACAGAAACAGTCGGCTGAGTGCCAATAAATATCAAAATTTTTTCCGTTTTGATCAACAAACCATCACTCAGAGTGGACACACTATCAGTCGTGAGCAAAAGTTTCATGCATGATCCATAATGTGTACCATGCTTTAAACAAAGAAAGCTTTTTTTCATTTCAAGACCCTTTTATTTATGAAATTTAAAAAACATTTACAAATAATTTTTTTTGCTCTAGCAACGATGAAATTAACGACAAACAATAACATAATATGTTTGCTTAACCGAAAAATTCTCAATTTTTCATAAAACAAATGTCTTCTCTACGCCATAAGAGGTGGCATAAAAAAAAGTTGTCGGCAATAATAAACAAGATGCTTGCTTGAGACACTCCGTTTTGCAAGGATCGAAGAAAGACCGAAGTTGAGACACTAAATGGCCGCGTTCGGGCACATTTCCAAAGCTATAGATTTAGAAGCTGATTACACGAGTCTTTTTTTCGGTCGTTTCGTCTTTTTGACAGCTTGTAGAAATGTATGGATTTGTTGCTTCATTCCCCCTACATTTCTACACCCCTCACCAAAGCTGTCAAAAAGACGAAAGGAAAAACAACTGAAAAAACGAGTCGTGTAATCAGCGTCTTAAGCATGGACGTTATATTATATAATATATGGACTGCTAGTTGCCAATCTCAGGTTGGTTCCATTTGAGACTCGGACTTTTTTGGCGACACTAGACGGTGTTTAGATTGGGGAAGATTGAGTTCGGTATCACAGCAGTTCGTTGGCAAGAGAAGTGTGGGGTGAGAGCTCTCGTGAGGCACAAAAAAATATAAAAACCGGACTCGAGTCTCATTTCTTGTTGTTTCAATGTGCGAAATGTCAAAATTTTCGTTGTTTCAATATATTTTGAGGCGCTTCCAAGTTTCTAATGTAAACACGATGGGACTCACCAGTCCGGACTCAATCTTTCCAATCTAAACAGGGTCCTAGCCCTCCTAACTGCAACTAGCGAAAAAAAAAAATTAAACCTCAATTTTGACATTTTGTACAGAAGGAAAAAATGGCCGCGTTCGATTGATAGGCCGATAGGGAATCTAAGATCGATTTGCATCGGATATGTTTTCGAACGACCAAAACCGGATTGGATAGGTTTGTCTGAAATTTTATATGTATTTTTTATTTTATATACATTTTATATTTTATTTTGTTCGGTAAAAATCAAAATCTATGTAAAAAAAAACCACAAACTATAAATACAGACAGCTGAAAATCCGCTAACACGTATTTCACAAAAATCCATAAAATTTGAGTATACGTTTTAAGACTTATTTTGGAAAACAGCTGGTTTGCTCTTTTACTTGAGATTTGAGATGCATAGTTGAAATTACTAAGTGATTAAAAAGTGAAATATTTAAAGTAAAATCATTAAAACAGTTTAAAATCCATTATTTAATAAAAAAAAAAAAATAAAGAACACGAAGTGCGTTGTGGTCAATTGTTGATCTATAAAAAACAGATCAGAAATAACTGATTAAGCTTTATTTTCAACTGGTTTCTCTCCGAGGGCTGTCGTTTTATGTTGCTTAAGATTTCTACAAACGAATATTATTGTGGATGATTTAAACAAAATGCAAATGCAATTCTACATTTTTTTGGGGACTCCCGTTGAAATCGTATTTTCGGCAATTTCTTCATCATCAATGATATTATTTCTGGTGAATTGTTTCATTTTGAATAACCAATCTCCAAACCAACACTTAAAAAAATTGAAGACAAAATACAATAGATGTCGCACATTTCTATACAGGAAATTTAAAAATTTACAAATTTCACTCATAGAGTAACTATGGGGACATTGAAAATGACTTGTGTTAGCTCGATAAAATAAAAACATGAATAATCTTGGTGATTTCTAATTTGTATCCTATAGTTGCACCAAAACTTCTGACGAATGACGATGTCTAAGAAACCATTCTTCAGTCTGAAATTACAATATGTAGATATTTTTAATGTCGAATCCCAGTTGGCGGTTAAATTAATGTTGTTCAGTTCAGTTTATTTAATCACGGCGTTTATGTTGAAGAAATTCAAATATTTGCTCAAATTTGCTCAAATTGATTTACAAGTCTCTCAACTTATTGAACTATTTATATATAGGCAAGTTATTTGATTTACTATCAAAGTGAACCCTTTTTAACGCGAGACCAAATTTATAAATAATTTGATGTGTAGCTCAAACTCAATGCAAACCTGATTTACCTAATTGTTTTTAGGTATTCTATAATATTTTGCATTTTTAACTTATCTTTTAATAAATTTAATAGACTCGAGTCGTGTAATTTCTTAAGACAATATAAATGGTTTTGACAGTTAAGCAGTATTCTTTTATCTGAGTATATGAAAAGCAAAGCACCAATTAAGTGGACAGCTGAGTTGACAACCAAATTGAATGGTTTTTTTTTTTTTCATTTGTGGACCTTAAGGTAGAACTGTAATAGTCGGAAGATGTTGGAAGAAAATTCTCTCAGTTCACTAATTCGCATGGAGCGGTCGGTGAGCGCTCTTCAATTCCGAAAGCAAAAGTAAAAAATTGGTCAAAACGAAGCAAAACTGAATTATGGGCACGTAATATGAATTCTTTGTATTCGTTTCGTTTCGTACGAGCACTTAGGTCGGCATCCGACTTTTATAGTTCTACCTTTAACCTTGAACATCTGAACATTAGAACTTAAGTAATATATATAAGTTTTATTAAAGAAGTTCAATTATATTGCAGTACCTATGAATATTCTAAGTTCAATAATCGCGTTGGCTTAGACGTAGGTAAAGTTTTGTAACATAAATTTATAGCCTGAGATTTTACTTGAATTCTAAGACCTTAACCACAAAGATCCGATAATTAGAACAGAAGATAAAAGCTTACCAAATAAACCCTTTTCGATATTTATATTTAAGTTGCTTAGGTAAGTTAATCCTACCTCTAGACTGATTAACGTTAACTTAAATAAATTAACCTTCAACAACTTAGAACTAATGTTGTAAGTTTATTAAAGAGAAACGCAAGTAGGTACCTATGCATATTTCAGGATCAAAAATAACATTGGTTTGGACGTAGGTCAAGTTCAAAAATCACATTAGTTAAGACGTTGGTCAAGTTCAAAAATCGCATTGGTGTAGACGTAGGTCAAGTTCAAAATCTCATTGGCTTAGACGTAGGTCAAGTTCCAAAAACGCATTGGCTTAGACGTTGGTCAAGCTCATAAATCGAATTGGTTTAGATGTATAGTTCAAGTTAAAAAATCACATTGGGTTAGACGTATGTCAAGTTCAAAAATCGCATTGGCTTAGACTTAGGTAAAGTTTTGTGACATAAATGTATAGCCTTAGATTTTACCTTAATTTTAAGACCTTAACCTCAAAGATCCGATAATTAGAACAGAAAATAAAAGCTTACCAAGTCAACCCTTTTCGATTACTACATTTAAGTTGCTTTGCTAAGTTAATCCTACCTCTAGGCTGATTAATGTTAATTTAAATACCTTAACCTTCAACAACTGGCCCTCAGAACTAATGTTGTAAGTTTATTAAAGAGATTCACAAGTAGGTATCTTTGCATATTTTAGGTTCAAAAATCGCATTGGTTTGGACGTAGGTCAAGTTCAAAAATCGCATTGGCTTAGACGTTGGTCAAGCTCAAAAATCGAATTTGGTTAGACGTATAGTTCAAGTTAAAAAATCACATTGGGTTAGACGTAGGTGAAGTTCAAAAGTCGCATTGGTTTAGACGTTGGTCAAGTTCAAAAAACGCATTGGTTTAGATGTTGTTTTGTCACATAAATTTGTAGCCTGAGATTTTACCTTAATTCTAAGACATTAACCTCAAAGATCCGATAATTAGAATAGAAGATACCAAATCCTTTTCGATTAGGTATTATATTTAAGTTGCTTCGGTAGGTTAATCCTACCTCTAGCCTAGTTAACCTTAATTTAAATACCTTAACCTTCAACATCTGGCCCTTATAGAACTTAAGTTATAAGTTATAATCATAGCGGTTCAAGTATAGGTCTCTGTGCATATTCTAGGTTCAACAATCGAATTGATTAAGAATGAAGTCAAGTTTTGTCACACAAAATTTTGAAGCCTATTATGTATTTAACTTATTTCAAAACCTTAATCTTTAAGATCCGATTATTAGTACAGAAGTAAAAAGGCAACCGCAGAACAACTAAATCAATCCTTTTATATAAATGTACATACATAATGTCATACTAAGGGCCAGTTTCACAGTGCACACTTAACAAAATAAGTGGCACCTAATTTTCCCATTTTGGCACTTAAGCCGCAGTTTTACTACCTGAGTAAGTGGAACTTAAGTGGCCAACATCGGAGACTTAAGTGTCACTTATTCCGATAAGTTTAGGGCCAGTTGCACAGTGCACACTTAACAAAAAAGTGGCACTTAATTTTCCCATTTTGGCACTTAAGCCGCAGTTTTACTACCTGAGTAAGTGGAACTTAAGTGGCCAACATGGGAGACTTACAGCCCTATTCTGGCAAACCTCACTGATACCTCACAAGTCACAACAACCTCACAAGGAAAGGTGAAATCGATTTTGTGAGGTTTTCGTACCCTCACAACTGTGAGCCTCACAAAAACTATCGAAATTGTAATCTCCTTTTGAGAACCTTACAACAACCTCACAAGAAATCAACCTCACAAAGGCTTGTGACTTGTGAGTTGTGAGCCCTCACAACGTCAGAATAGCCCTGTTAAGTGTCACTTATTCCGATAAGTTTACACTGTGAAATTGGGAATTAGTTTTCCATATTTGGCACTTAAGTGACACTTACTTCACTGTGAAACTGGCCCTTATACTGTGAAATTGGGAATTAGTTTTCCATATTCGGCACTTAAGTGACACTTACTTCACTGTGAAACTGGCCCTAAGGGGTCAAACCTCTTACGTCTCTGAGCCATTCTGAGACATTCCAAACCATTTACATCCCCAGGTCCAACGGGTTATGGTAACAAAACGGTGCACTCTAGCGCTAATTGGGTCAACGAGCAAGGTTGCTCGTGATCGCCATTTCTACCTTCCTACCTACCTACATACATAATGTATGTACCTATATAGATACGTAGGTATAAGAATTTTGTTGGCGAATCCAATTTTGTTATTCAATTTTTGCAATTATTTATTAATTAAACCTAAACGTTTTTCATCTACACTTTTATGTTATTTCAATTATTTTTTAACTGAATAAATTAGTTTGATATTTTACCTTCATTTTAAGACCTTTATTTTAAATATCCGATTGTTAGAACAGAAGTTATAAGCCAACCAAACCAACCTAATCGTACCATTACGAATAATATTTGCAAAATACCTAAAACAATTTAATCAACATAACATTTTACAGACATACCTAACCTACTTAATAATGTAGCTATGTATGTATATCATTTTTGTTCCCGATGCGAAGCCAATTTTGTTTTGCCACCATGCCACAGTGCAGTGGTGGATTTTTATTGCACAAATTCCACTCCAACCAACGTCTTGCCTACACCCTTACAGCAATGTATATTTTTTGTGGGTACGTTTTTTTTTCTTTTTGTTTTCTTGTTCCTCACGTCATTTGCCGTGATGAAATAAGTTCTCAAAAGCCAATCTTTCACGTTTTTAGTATGAAATTTTGTAAGCTTTTGCAAACATTTTGATGCAGATTTGTAGCCTGTCATTTTATCTTTAATTATCTATCTTAAAATTAAGCATCAGATAATTATAACCTGAGTAAAAGGCTTCTAAGTGCGCTCAAATCAAGTGATTTTAAGATTTCATACAAATTCAACTATCCTCCACTGAAGCTCGTCGGTTGGCGACGATCAACGTGTAGGTACGATTCATCGATTGTGCCTTTAGGTTCATTTTGGCATTTTCTTTGGTAACACCAACCAAAAATTCGATCCTGAGCCCCCTATACGCTAGAGTTCATTTCGTTCATTTGTTATATATTCATTTGTTCATTTAATCATTTTGGTAACACCATATTTTTCTCAAAACGACCCTATAAACATTTTCAATGTTAAAATGCCAGTTATGGTTTTTTCGGTAAATACAACTTTGAATTTTTAAAAACAGGTGTCGCGAGCTTCTATGTCATAATGTTTAAATTTTTTTTATCTCTTCGGTTCTTAGTATTATTTTTTGAGGATTATACAGCACAACTTTAATTTGTTTGAAAATCGCAATTTAAACACAAAAAATTTATTCGTAAAATTTGCAAATTTAAAAAAATGTTTTCGGCACATGCCGGCACAAGTTGAGCACAATACCGCACAACTTTTTTTTTTGAAAATCGAAAATGGCGGTGCTAACTTCATGCTGCGTCGCTTCGCAACATTTGCGTTCGATTGTAAAAGCTGCAAATATGCGAATTTTTATTTTATCTCTTCGGTTCTTAGTATTATTTTTTGAGAATTATACAGCACAATTTTGACTTTTCTGAAGATCGCAATTTTGCAAAAAAAATTTATGCGTAAAATTTGCAAATATGCGAATTGAAAAAAAAAAATTACGACACATGCCGGCACAAGTTGAGCACAATACAGCAGCTTTTTTTTTTTGAAATTCGAAAATGGTGGTGCTTACTTCACGCTGTGTTGCTTCGCAACATTTGCGTTCGATTGTAAAAGCTGCAAATATGCGATTTTTTGTTATCTCTTCGGTTTTTAGTATTATTTTTTAAGCATTATACAGCACAATTTTGATTTTTTTGAAAATCGCAATTTTGCAAAAAATTTTATTCGTCAAATTTGCAAATTTGCTAATTGAAAAAAAAAATTTACGGCACACGCCGGCGCAAGCTGAGCACAATACAGCACAACTTTTTTTTTTTGGAATTCGAAAATGGCGGTGCTAACTTCACGCTTCGCTTAATATATTCTTGTTCTCTAAAAGCTGTAAATATGCGAATTTTTTTGTTATCTCTTCGGTTCTTAGTATTATTTTTTGAGCATTATACAGCACAACTTTGATTTTTTTGAAAATCGCAATTTTGCAAAAAAATGTATGCGTAAAATTTGCAAATTTGCGAATTAAAAAAAAAATTTATGGCACATGCCGGCACAAGTTGAGCTCAATACAGCACAATTTTTTTTTTTTGAAATTCGAAAATGGCGGTGGTAACTTCAGGCTCTGGTGCTTCGCAGCATTTTCGTTCGATCGTAAAAGCTGCAAATATGCGAATTTTTTTGTTATCTCTTCGGTTCTTAGTATTATTTTTTGAGCATTATACAGCACAATTTTGACTTTTCCGAAGATCGCAATTTAGCAAAAAAAAGCAAAATACAGCACATTTGTTTTTTTTGAAATTCGAAAATGGCGGTGCTAACTTCACGCTGTGTTGCTTCGCAACATATGCGTTCTATTGTAAAAGCTGCAAATATGCGAATTTTTTTGTTATCTCTTCGGTTCTCAGTATTATTTTTTGAGCATTATACAGCACAACTTTGATTTTTTTGATAATCGTAATTTTGCACAAGTTGAGCACAATACAACACAACTTTTTTTTTTGAAATTCGAAAATGGCGGTGCTAACTTTACGCTAAAAAACAAGAATAGCCTCTAAAAACCAAACGCTTAGTACGATTTTTTTTTTTAAATACGGCACATCGCAGTACAAGTTGGGCACATCGCAGCACAACCTTTTTTTTTACAAAAATCCAAAATGCCGGTGCTAACTTCACGCATAAAAATATATGATCTATGATATCTCATGAAATGAAAAAAATATACGGGCACGCTGAAATTTCGCAGGATGTTGTCGGTATAAAGAACGAACTTCAATCCATTTTTGGATCAGCTGCCCCTTGCAGAAATAGAAGGGTGGTCTTAAAGTTTGTTGGCTATCAAAACGCTCCCAAGCCAATGCAAAACGTTCGGAACGATAGTAAAGTACGTATAATATTAGAATCGACCGGATCGGATGCCTGAAACTTGGCTTGTGTTGTGTGTTTGTTCACTTGAAAGAGCGCTTAGTTTAGTTCGAAAGTATTTGCTGAACTAGTCCGCTCTTCTAGTTCATTTAGCTCACTAGTTCAATCTACAACTTGAAAAATTAAGTCTTGTCATTGTAAAGCCTTCACAAACTAGGTATATGAAATGTAATCTTAGTTCTTTTGTAAATAAACATGAAATATGAAAAAATTTCTGAACTGAAGAGTAAATAGACCAGACCGCAATACCCTAGAAATTAAACACGAAATCCTCTAAATCTGTTTCGTCATTAACGAATATTCATAAAACATAACAAAAGATGTCGCATCATAGATTATGGAATCAAAGATAATAGTCTATAGAATACAAAGATGTCGTATCCCATACAAAGCAAAGATTATAGAATTCTATTCTGTAATCTTTGCTTCGACATTCCACAAAAACAAAATTAAAAAACACAAAACAATGAAAAGTATAAAAAATCTTTAATAAAAAACACATTTATAATTTAAGCAAAAAGAATATGGAAAATCCAAATAAAAGAAAAGTAAAATTAGTTAAAAAAATATTACATTTTTTATTGAGAAAATTTTTTAGTTAATTGCATTCAGTGTTGTCGAAAGTACTCCTATAGGAGTATTGTACTACTTTCAACACCTCCGTACTCCCGTACTCCTTCTTTCACAATCGTACTCCTATTTTTTTAAAGACCAACAATATCTTACACCCGCAGCAAAGTGTAAGTAGTGATAACCGTAGTAAATTTAATTCACTTCAAATTTAATGCAACTTTGGCAGAACTTTTATCTTACAAACTGTCGTCAAAAAGGGAATTTCTCTCTTTCTGTTTGTTTTTCGTTGAAAACGAAACGTGCGTCTGTCAGTTCGGTATGTATTTATTGCTACCTGAGATTTTGGTTTGGGGGTTCTGTTTTTTTTTGTTTGAATTCCGAGAATTCTTTTGTATATGTGTTTCAATAAAATGAAAAGGTTTGTTTGCTAATGCTTAAAAATATTGTAATCCCTGTTAGAATAATTCAAAGTAAACTTGTATTAGGTATATAGATATTTAGTGAAATTGGATTCATTGGAGGAGGTAAAGGCACAAAAATCTGTAAATGTGTCTTGAGTTGCTGGAGGTTCTAAAAAAAGGGTTCTAAAAAAAGGTTCCTGGAAATTCAGCACAGAAATCACCTTGTGCAAGAGCGAACAATATTGAGTTTTCAAATTCTTAAGAGGTATTTGCTCTTGAAATTGATACACCTAGCAAATCAAAATCGAACTGATTTTTTTTTTAAATAAAGTTAAAAAAAAAATTTCTGCACACACTTATTTTGGAAGACTTAAAAATGGCTGTACTATCAAAATACTCCTCTTTTTTGGCTGCAGTACTACCTTATAATATTTCTCTCCGGCAACATCAAAGCAATCAAGAAGTTGGTGATATCACAAATCATTAAGTCTGTTCTATTTCATGTTTTATATTCTTTATTCAGTTAAAGTACAATTATAATAACTTAAAATATTAGCTTACTATTTTATTTATCGATGTTAACCCTTTGGATGCTGGACAGAGAGAGAGTTCCTTAATCTTAAGTTCCTTATGCATAGGCTTATATTTACATCAAATACATAAATAGCTGTGTTTGGTAACGTGAAATTTCTTGCAAAATTGCACAAATTTTCAGAAATTTTCAGAAATTCTTGTTTTTTAACTCAAAAAAGTTGCAACGGGAGAGCACAATGAGAGAGCAAACTATTTCCCCTCCATTGGATAGCTTGCAATTTGCTGCTACACAAATTTCTGTGTGCAAGGAGTGTAAAGAGTGTAAAAGGAGTGTTACTTGACGTGCGTCGGCTAGGAATTTACAAAATATTGCTTCAGATTGTCTTCATTCGCTTGATGAAGATTCAGATAAATCCATCAAAACCAGTGTTACAATTTCTTTGGATATTTTTCAGTATAAAAATTATTTTACAATTTAAAAATTACAGGGTTCAAATTGATTTGTCAATGTTTTACGTCTTGTACCTACCCAGAAGTGACATTTTATACAAAAAGTGGTTCAGTGCGTTTGGTAACTTTTGGACAAGTTCTCCCTCTCTGAGAGTATTTTCACCTTCTTTCAAAGTTTGACAGGTTTTACACTTTTTTCTTAAAAAGGATACCAAAGGATACCAAACAGACCTAATATGTGTTATACAAAAGTGTTGCCAGAACTTAAAATGTAGTTGAATATAACATCCTCCCAGCTTTAATTAAGAATATATATGTACTCATAAATCTTTAATTAATATACATATACATATACAAAATTCTGAATGAAATTCAAGTTAAAGTTTTTTAATTCAAAATTGATACAATAATTGATTTTGATTTCATAATAAATTATTCATAATAATTCACAATTTTCTTGGGTCTCTTACTTCTACGTTGTTGTACACTCACATTTTTAGATTTACTAGTAATCGGTGTATTCTTTGATATAACATTATTGTTCGAATAAGATAAATTAATACCATTTCCACATAATTCTTTATCAGCATAAGACTTAGGAGTATTTGTATACAAGTGACTAAATTTCGGTTTCTTTACAATCTTCTTTAATTGATTTACGTGAACTACTTTATTCTTAAATCCTATTTTTACTATATATCTTACAGTACTTAATATTTTCTTTACAGTACACAGTAACCACTTCTTAATTTCATTCATGTGGTTTTTATATAAACAATCCTCCCCAATATATATATTATTATATTTTTTATAATTAATCTTTTCCAAAGTCTTATACTTTCTGGATTTTGATTTCTTATAAATTGAATTCTTTTGTTTATATTCGTTTTTATTTTTTAAATGATTATTTTTACACAAGTTATCAACTAATATTTTGGGCTTGTAAGAAAAAACTAGATCAGATGGAGTTTCATTGGACATTGAATTTGGAGTATTTCGATGATTAAGTAAAAACAAATCGATCTTTTCTTGTAGTGATAAACCTGATTTTGACCTCAACAAAAACTTTTTTAAGACAGATTTTGCAATTCGCACGTGTCGTTCCGCTACCGGGAGAGTAACGAAATCTCGAATCACAAAATCCCGAATCACGAAATCCCGACAAAAAAATAAATAAAAATCCCGCCGAAATATTTTTTTATACATATTTGACGGGATTTTCACTACTCTTTTTAAAGTATTATTTTGTACTTTAAAAAAAATATTTCTAAATTAATATTTTTTGAAAAAGTATTTAATTTTATTGAAATATTTTTTAATTATTCTTAGCCAATCAGAAGAAGACGGCAAAAATTTTAAGCTAGAATTTTTTTTAAATTCTGCAAAATGCCTTAATGTATAAAAAGATTCGAATGCAATGAATGCAAAAAAAGCTTTACATTTTACATTCGTTCTTGTTGATTTTCATCATTTAGTGTGACCTAAACTAAAAGTATTTTACTATGAAAAGCGAGGTGCCGAAGTTCATTTTGGTGCCGACAATTCTCTAACAATAAGTTAAGCATGCTGCTGAAATAATTTATAGCTTAAAAAAAGTTCTTTTAAGGACTAAAAATGATTGTAAAAAAAAAAACTGTTATATTGGCGCCTGCGGTGAAAGAACATACCCTAAGCGGAGGAACGGATTTGCGTGAGTGGTACAGAGGACCCAAAAAGGGGGGTGAAAATCTTTGGAACCCGCGCAGCGGGCCAGGCAATTGTAGATTTGACACTTGGATTTATTTATTTATTATTTGTTTATTTTTTTTAAGTTTTGGAAAAAAACTTTTTACCAACTTTTTTTTTGATTTTTTTAAACTGGCACATAATGGATAAATGCATTTTTGAAGTCGGTAGGTCGCTTAGTTTAGCCGCAATTCAAGTTTAAAGGTCTGAACTTTGATGCCTCTAGGACGTCTAGTTTAGCCGCAGATCGCGTTTAAAGATAAAAGTCGTTTTTTCATATAACGCGAGACATCAATTGAAAGGTGGCACTTTCTAGATCACGAATATGCATTCGTAATTCGCTTCGTAAATATTTTAAGCTATTTTTTTGTTTTAATTAATATTTCTTTACAAATTCTTTTAGTTTTTGAAAGAACTTTTCTTATTTTTCGAATTTCACCAAATTTGAAACCGCTTAGTAAGCGTTTCAAGCTATTTTGAAAAGTTTATATCTCTTTAAGAATTATTTTTAGCTCTTGAAAGAACTTTTTTTTTGTCCCTGAAAAAAGGATAGCTGAAAAAAAACATCGTCGTTGTCCTGGCCACCATCCCCTTTGTCACCGTCGCCATCAATGTTGCTGTCAATTTAGTATTGAAATTTCGGGATTTTGTGAATCGGGATTTCGTGATTCGGGATTCTGTGAATCGGGATTTTGTGATTCGGGATTTCGTACCCAACCCCCGCTACCCCGTTTGACTGTGGGTGATAAACTGGACTGTGAGTAAGTTTGATCTTACTATTCGAACACAAATTTTTAAATTCATAAGATGAAAAAGGGGGTCCACTGTCAGTGACAATCCCAACTGGGAATCCAAAAATTGAAAATAAATTATGAGTAAGTTTATCAATTAAGTTCTTGGCGGAGGTCCCATTCATAATAACAACAATTAAATAGCGACTAAATACATTTACACCTAAAAGCAGAATTTTACCTTCAAAATAAAAAAAATCTAAATGTACTCCTTCGAAGGGATAAGTACAACTAGGCCAACTGGATACAACTGTTTGTTTTGGAACGACAGCAGTAGCCTGACAAATGTCACAACTTCCAACAAAGTCTTTAATATCAACATCTATTTTAGGCCACCAAACATATGCTGGCATATTTTTTTAATTATGACTACTCCATTATGGTTACTATGGAATGAATTTAACACCTGCATTCTCAAACTTGAAGGAATAACAATTCTTGTCCTATAAAATACCCAACCATTTTCAATACTTAACACATTCTTGAATGCGGCAAACGTTTTTAACTCTGATTTCACCTGCTTTGGCCAGCCAATTCTTATGAATTCATATTTTTGAGAAAGTTCTATATCCTTTTTTATGTCTGCCCTGATTTTATCTTTGTCTACTGGAAGTTCTTCAAAAAAATTTATTGAATTGATGCAAATCGTTTCAACATCCGTATTACCTGAAACTGGAAGACTTGATAGAGCGTCAACATATGCAAGTTCTCGACAGGCTTATGCCTGATTGAATAATCAAAAGTCGAAAGCGTTATTGCCCACCTCTGTAATCTTGCTACAGCCACCGAAGGTGTGCCTTTTTTTGGATTAAAAATCTCCTTCAAGGCCTGGTTGTCTGTATAGATCACAAAGTGTTTGCCATAAATGTACTTAAAGAACTTTTTAACAGCAAACATAACTGCCAAAGCCTCTCGATGCAGCTGTGAGTAGTTTTTTCAGAATCACTAAGTGTACTACTAGCAAATAACACGGGTTTTTCTACCCCATCTATAACGTGCAAAAGAACTGCAGCAACACCATACGGACTTGCATCTGTACTTATAACGATTGGTTTATCCTTGTCATATAGTTCCAAAATATTATTTTTAACAATAAGATCCTTGGATCTATCAAACTCTTCCTGACAACTTTTATTCCACACAAATCTACAATTTTTGTAACAATTCGTACACAATTCCACAAATTTCCAGACAAATCAGGTATAAACCTCCTATAATAATTCAAAAGTCCAAAATATGACTGAAGCTCTTTAACATTTGTAGGACAAGGAGCTTTTGTAATAGCTTCCACTTTCTTGGGATTTGGTCGCAATTCATTTTTCCCAATAATATCCGCGTTTTATTATCTACGGATCTAGATCGGGATCATCTTTTAACACGTAATACAACAACAACTTTGGATCCTGTTTTGTATCTGGATCTATTTTAAAGATCCGAAAATAAGTTTTAACTCTGGCGAGTAGACGGCTCTTTACTCGGTAGGGAGTACAAACTGTAGTGTAAAGAAAGAAGACAATATCTACATGAAAAATAAACAAAAATAAGAAAAAAAAGAGATGAGCATACAACACTGTTGTCATTATGGATCCGTATCGTTTTATTTTCATGGGATGATCCTGATTCAGATCCGTAGATAATATAACACGGCTAATATGACCTAAATACTCCACTGAAGGTTTTAAAAATAATGCACTTGGATACATTTATTTTGACCTTATGATCATTTAGCTTTCTAAGTATGTACTTTAAATAACTTCTCTTTGCATTTTTCAATAGACTCTGCCCCTATGACCATATCATCAATAAACGCCCACACCCCTTCAATCCCTTCTAAGATTCTATCAATCACCTTATTTCGATAGACATACGATTCGTAGTACGTGTCAAAGGAAAAATGGAGGCGGAACAAGACACCACGTCGAAGCCAGCCGGCGAACTTTCGATTTTCGTAAAAAAAAATGCCAGGCGATGTATCTCTAAGATGCTGATTACATGAAGACTTTTTTTTCGGTTGTTTCGTCTTTCGTCTTTTTGACAGCTTGGGTGAGGGGTGTAGAAATGTAGGGGAATGAAGTAACGAAAGCAGGAACGAAAAGGACCATGGGCAACTTTGTATGGAGTTTGGGCCCACTTTCAACATTGCTTAACAGTGATGAAACTTATGTCATATGAAAGCGTATGGAGAGCACTTTGTTTCATTATATGGCAGCTAAATTGAAATCGAGCGCAAAAGTTGTGTTTTGGCACATTTTATAAAAAAAAGTATTTTAAATGCAAAAAAAATATTAAAAAAAAATGGCAACACTTACTAAAAAGTGTTTCATCTTTTCTGGAAGCCTGAAGTCTGTTCTTTCATTTTATTTTTAAATCAACTTATTTGTATAAATAGTTTCCGAAAAAAAATACTTTCAAACTCAAAAAAAGTTTTATTTTTACTTATTTAACAAGCCTGTTTGTTTGAGTTAAAACTCTTATAACTTTTAATCTCATTGGTGAGTTTTATACCTTTTAAGAAACTTCAATACCATGGCCAATTTTTAAATCTAAAAACCGGTTTTGAGTCATATGATTTTTTTTAAGGATGCTTTTTTAAAAATTGAAGTAAAAAAAAGGTTTGATCAAAATGTCGTATTATCAATTTATTTAGAGAAAAATGGTGCAGGATATCAAAAATATTTTAATTCAGAAAATTAATCTTACTATCATACAATTTTCAAGTGAAAAAATTAAGAAAAACAAAAATCAATTATGGACAGGGTGACCAAATACCTGGTTCAAAGTAGGGGTTTTTCGTAATTTCCAAAAAACTGCCGTTATTCGAAAATCGTTATGATGGGGTACGGACAAGTTACTAAATTCTGAGTAGTTATGATCTGCCCTATCACCAGTTTCAGTTTGGACCATTGTTTATGGGACACCCTATATACAGAAAAGTAGTAACTTTCTTTTTCAGCTTTTTGAGTTTGAAAAAAAATTTTTCGAAAACTATTTATACAAATAAGTTGATTTAAAAATAAAATGAAAGAACAGACTTCAGGCTTTCAGAAAAGGTGAAACACTTTTTAGTATGTGTTGCCATTTTTTTTTTAAATATTTTATTTTGCATTTTAAATACTTTTTTTATAAAATGTGCCAAAACACAACTTTTGCGCTCGATTTCAATTTAGCTGCTATATCGTCGCCCGAGAATTGTTTTGTCGTATACGCCATTTGAGCAATTTTGGGAAATCGCATTTAAAGTTTCGCGTTCAAATAAAAAAGAAACTGACTGATGAAATTTTCTCCATTTTTAATATAATTTTGTGTGGAAAATCTTCTTTTGATTAAGGTATTCCAGGTTGTTCAGTCGATTCTGGTTTTTAAACTATAGAGGTTTATCTCCAAAATCATTTTGTCGTATACGCCACGAAAATCAGTACTTTGTTAGAATCCCATACACATACGACAAAGTAAACACACTTGCGTACAGTGCAATGCAATATGGAATCGAGTGAAATTTTCGGTTTTCTCAAAAACTAAAAGACATTTTAACATGTGGTTTTTAGTGTTTGAATACAAATTGATAAGAGCATTGAATATTAAAAACAAAATTATTAGTTATAATAATGTAAAATTTTGAAAAAAAAAAATGAGTGAACAAAATATTCTTCATTTTTTTTTTTTATTTGATTTTGAAAATTAATTTTTCCAAAACTATTCTCTAAAAAAAAACTAAATTTAAAAACGGAGTTAATGGATGGATTTTTGGCTTTAAAAAAAGGCATAACATGACCTTGTAAGTGTTGCGGTTGATTTTAAATATTTTTTTTTCTAACTAAAAAAAATGCCTTAGGACTAAAAAATTCTTAAATTTTAAGATACCTGCTGTATTTTGATTTCGTGCTGTGAACACAGTCCATTTCTTGAATTAAAGAATGGCCAGGTTCAGAAAATGTTTCCTTTATAACCTACAATAAAGCAGGTTTTTGAAGAAGACACAGCAACGCTGTCGTCATTACCTTATTCCTAATTTAGGGGACAGAGGAGTCACTCTAAAAAGTCAAGGCTTGAATGTGTGGGTTATCAGATAGAATTTGATCTATTATTTTTAAATGGAATTTGTCATATAATCTAATAACATGCATAACACATAACTTTACAAAATACCTACGTGCTTATCATGTTTGCACTTTCTATATATATTGTTTGAAGGTCCAGGTAAATTCTCCAAACACGAAGGGACATTACGATACATACACATCGCCTTAGCGGTCGGCCGCGGTGGCTTTCGGGACAAATGAATATATTTCAGAACACCATATAGAAAATTCGGCGTCAAAAACAACAACACATTCATGATATGCTTGCCTCTGATGCAAGTATACAATATTACGACTGCAAGACGTAACATACAGGCATATTTTTGTCGCCTTTTTGATCCGCCGCCACGCGCGCCGCGACCACAACCTGCGAAAATTATAAAATCTGTATGCTTGTGCAAAACAAAGCCATCGTTATATTCATGTTTTACGTAGACGTACGCCAAAACAATTATTCGGTTTACTCAAATTTTGTATCGTATCTGTTAAGCCTATGTACGTACGACAAAACAATATTAAACAAAAATTGTCTCGAAAATTAATGGATATTTTGTCGTATATGCCAAAATCTGGCGTTTACGACAAAACAAAACTAAGGGATGTATTATTTTGTGGATATACGACAAAATGCATACTGATTTTCTCAGTAACGGTAAATAATAGATCAAATGTGATTTCAGAAATGGATAGAGGACCTTTGAAAACATAGAACTGCATACCCACCTTAAAAAAGTGCACTTTGGCGTTTACGACAAAACAATTCTCGGGCGACGATATAATGAAATAAAGTGCTCCATACGCTTTCATATGACATAAGTTTCATCACTGTTGAGCAATGTTGAAAGTGGGCCCAAAATGCCCATGGTCCTTTGAACATTTTTTCTGGTTGAACATTGACGTTTGTGGTTTGACAACTTAATAGAGATGAGCGGTGAGCAGATGTCAGCAAAAATCGTAGTTGATAGAAAAATGATCGATATTCAAGTATCGATTTTAAAATAAATCGATTACAAAAAATTAAAAAAAATGCAAAGAATGAAACTTCACAAAAACGTCCATTGTTGTATATGTGTTCTTTCGACAAAAAAAACATAAAACATATATTTTTTTCGATTGACTAATGACTGGATGGATTCAAATTAAATTTGACAAAGAAATCGATTATTTCATGGAAAAGGAATATAAATATAATAAAAATAAAGTTATTTTGCCTTACGGTCCATTGATTTCTACGTCTGTGCCTACGTTCTGTACTCCCGCATCAATAAAATTGGTCGAGAAACGTAAAAAAATGGAACAAAACTCATATGATTTGTTTTAATTTCAATCGTCTCTAGACTTATGCGAGCTACAGATTGAAGGCACAGATCGTTTGAATGGAATTTCTTAGAAGAGAAAATCGAATTTTTTTTTGAGGTTATAAGAACGGGATCTGCCACAATAACAATTTACTTTTTTTATTTTCATCAAAATGTTTGATTGAAATATAACAGTTTTTTGCCTAAAAATTCACATAACAGAAATAGGGTTTTAATGTTCTTATTTTTGGGTTATGGTCGTAGGTATATTTCGTTAATGGCTGGACTAAATTTGTCACAGTTTCCAATCTGTGCCTACGTTCTTAAACTCTGGGATCGCCAAAATTAGTCGAAATACGGTGAAAAATGAAACAAATAGGATGAGTTTTGTTCCATTTTTTACGTTTCTCGACCAATTTTATCGATGCGGGAGTACAGAACGTAGGCACAGACGTAGAAATCAATGGACCGCGCTTATCGACCAATTTTATTGATGCGAGAGTTATAGAACATAGGCCAGTTGTACAATAGTGGTTCAGCCTCGGTTCAAGATTTTAACTCACCGATTTTGGCGGATTAACTAATGTTCAACGCTGGTTCAAGTTTGATATTGGTTATTATCACACACTTGAACAGTAAACCACTGCTGAAACTCAATTATACCGCCGAAATCGGTGGGTAAAAATAGCTGAAGTAGTCTTAGTGCCAGTTTGTTCCCAGCTTTGGTCAAGGATTATTGCAACTGGTAAATCTTCAAACCTCGAATCTATTAATTTGAAACGTAAATCATCGAACTTGATAATCAGCCGATTCAAGTAGAACCTTTATTACAGATTTAATCATCTCTGAACAATCGGCCTTAAGTCAGAAACACATTTTTATGTGAATTCAACGTATTTGACTACCAAAATTAAAAAGAAAGAGGAAAATATCGAGTTTTCATGTTCGATAAATTTTGTCATCGATTTTTCACTGAATATTTTAACTGCTCATCTCTAAAAAAAAAGCATTTTACGAAGAACTTATAAACTTTTAATTTCGTGTTGTAAAACAGTTTTTATACTTAAAAAAGCTACAAATATGAACAAAAAGTGATTAAAAAACATTTTTATTTAAAACCACTGTTTATTTTCCAATAAATCCACCGCAAAATTTTTGTTCCTCAAAATAACGAAAGAGTCTTCACGAATGAAAAAAAGAACCATGTAATCACGAGGATACGTGCCTGTCAAAAAGACGAAAGACGAAACGAACGAAAAACAGACTCGAGTAATCAGCGTCTAATTTTTTAATGAAGTGATAAGGGTGTGTGTTTAAAATGGATTTGGAAATCCTGGGATGGCATGGTGTAAGGTGACTTGCGATAAGTGTGAGTGAAGGTTAGGAACTGAACTTCACGACTTATTTGTAAGAAATTGTATGAGCTATATATCGCACTAAGAGACAACTGCACTTCACGTGGCGCGGCTCTGTGCGCCAGGGGTTAGCAAATTATAATTTTGCCTGAGCAAATTCAATTTTGAGTTAAGCAATTGTTTAAAACTACAATTAGCTAAAAATTCCATCTGGTTAAAAAGATATAGCGATTTTAGTATGAGTATGTAGGTGCAATTTGGTATGTTTTAAGCAATTTCACTTAATCGGCGATTTATTAGTTAACCAGGGGTGAGCAAATTATAATTTTGCCTGAACAAATTCAATTTTGAGTTGAGCAATTGTTTAAAACTATAATCAGCTCGAAATTCCGTCTAGTTAAAAAGATATCGCGATTTTAGTATGGGAAGTAGGTGCAATTTGGTGTGTTGTAATTAATTTCATTTAATCAGGGATTTATTAGTTAACCAGGGGTGAGCAAGATATAACTTTGCCTGAAAAAATTCAATTTTGAGTTGAGCAATTGTTTAAAACTACAATCAGCTCAAAATTCCATCTGGTTAAAAAGATATCGTGATTTTAGTATGGATATGTACATAGGTGCAATTTGGTATGTTTTAAAGAAATTCACTTAATTCGTAAAATTTTTGTTACCATTATATTTTTTTAAATCTCATTTATGGAAATAATATGTATGTCGAAATTGTATTGGATGTATGATTTGCAAAAAAAAAAAGAAATTATTTTATTTATGGGATTTGAACCTGTGACCACTGTAAACTCAGACGGCAGCTCTTCCATTGGGCTATACCTTATTTTAAATTTGGTGGTTTAAAGTTATATAACAGGTACTTGTAGTTTCTTACTAGCCCGTCGACTAAAATTTTAATTATTGATTTATTAATTAGTTTAGGGTTTATAAGTTAAAATTTTGGCTGAGCAAATTAAATTGCGAGATGAGCAATTATGTCTGTTTCCATTATGAAATGTTACTTGGTTACAGAGATATAGGCATTTGAAGTTTCCATATACAAAGTGCAATTTGTTTATATTTTTTTAAAAAACAACAAATGGAATGAGCAATTAATTAATTGCATAAATATGATGAGCAATTAGAAATACATCGCCTGGCATTTTTGTTTTTACGGAAATCGAAAGTTCGCCGGCTGACTTCGACGTGGTAAATCAGGAGCGTCAATTTGACCATTCATTAGTTGGTGTAGAAATAATATGATTATAGGATTGGGGGCTTGTTGAGGGTAAGGATATAATATAAAGGATTAAATAATTTTGTATGGCTATATAGAGGGGGTTGCTAAATTTAATGTGGTGCATCATTTTTGTATGGGAGATTATCAATTTTTTCTATTAATTGGATTATCTTTTTTTTTGTTTAATAATTTTGAATTTATAATGGCCTGTTTTTCACAATGTATTGAATTAGATATATTTTCTAGTTCTCATTTCAACATGTATAATTTATTAAAAATATCTTGCGCAAAATTTTCCTTGGGGTTACTATTACAGTAAAACCCGGATAAGTGCCTCACCATAAATGCCTCGTTTTGAGAGGTACTTATGCAGGTTAGGCAGTTATAAAAAACCTGCTTAAGTGCATATAAGCACTTATCTCTATATTTACAGAAATACAAACAAAATTTACAATAAAAAAACATTAAATGTTATTTAAAAAATAAGAAAATTCATGAGGTACCTCAACTGATTAGTATCGGTAAACTTTTAAAAAGCGAACCTTGTACTTACCTATACAAAGTAAAGTAATCAGTTATTTTGGTTTGTATGGCGTTACTTAATCTGATTTTAATCGTTTTCGTTTATTGTTTTGGTTTGTTTGTGCAGCTTCGTCCAGCTTAGTTTTGTTTTATGCTAGCTACTCGATTAATAGTAGAAACATCGCATTTTAATTGTTTAGCAATTTCCTTTCTTGATTTTGTTTTGTTTTTTAACCAGGCGGAGGATTTGTAGTTTTTTGTTTAAGCCTAGTACGCTGCTGATGCGAAACGAAAAATCCCATACAAAAATGACACAACGAAATTATAAACGGAAAATTTCGTTCTGCTTTTCGTTTTGCAGTACGCTGTTCGAAGAGCGAAATTTATAATTGTAGCAGATTATTTGGAGAAGTCTCCGCTCCTTTTTTGCATTGAATTAATTGTACAGACTATTTATTGTGTGCGGAAAAATGACATTTGAGTTTTATTTGTGTTTTTTTTTTTTATCATTTTCTTACATCATGGGTTTCTCTGATTTTTTGCATTTATGTTTGTTTTTGTTTTTGGAATTAGTGAAACTCTCCAAGTATATTTTCCGTTGTGTTTTCGCAAGCGTTTCATTGTCTGTTTGGAGATCACAGAAAAATTTCGTTTCGCATCAGCACCGTACTCTGCTTTAATTGAAATTGAAGTCAGTTTTTCAGGCATTTTACCTTAACAACAAAACAAAATTACTTTGACAGTTTAAATTTTGAAAGTGACAGCTACCCACTTAGTCTCCCCCATTGTAGTAGATTAATTTTGTATATATGAATTTTAAAGCATGAAACACAACGAAGGACTGAAAAGAAGCTTTTGTCTTTTTCTGCTGATTTAAATGTCTACTTAAAAGAATTTTTTTTCAGGTAAATTTAAAAAAAAGTATACAAAATAAAAGGCAATTAAGCGGGGAAGGTAGTTAAGCGAAAGGTACTTATTAGATGAGTTTTATATGAAAAAATTCTCAAAATGTTGGTTCTCAAAAACAAAAGGTACTTATGCGGGTTAGGCACTTATGCGACAGGCACCTATCCGGGTTTTACGTAAATTGTTTTATCATATGGTTATAACTTTGGATTATTTTATTTGTTTTGGTCATAATGTCCTTGTTAATGATCATCTGTTGGTTGTTATTCTCAATAAGTGAGTTTTGTGCATGTACTTATGAGTTTATCAAGATCACATTATGCTTTTGGTGATCCTGCAATCCATTTCCATCTATTGTATTTGCAGTTTTATAGGTGATGAGTCTTTTACTTTGGATTGAACTACGGGTTTCATTGAAGAATGAATTCCGCTGTATGTTGTTAAGTTTATCACATGGACAATTTTAAAGTCTCCTTCCATTATTTTTGCGAGTCCCATATTTACTGTTATTATTGGTGAGTTCGAATACTCGAAAATTTTGACGTCTGCATTGGCAGCGCCCAAAGCAGTCAATCTGAAAAGAAAGTAGGTACATACATTATGTTAATCATTTTTGATATTGGTTTTGTGTATTTTCTTTCCACTCAATGTCGTAATGGTGACTCTATGGTCATCTTTAACTATTTCTTTGATAAATTTTTGTTTTAATTTTAATTTTCTTCCTGGGGATTTGACATAAATTACATCTCCCGGTTTATATTTTCTTGGTTTTTTTCACGGTTTTTGTTCTCATGTTTTAGTTTTTGGTGTTGTATTCTTTCTATCAAATACATATTTGGTTTTTATGTTTGTTTGTTCTCTTGTGAATGGGTTTAAAAATACGACGTAATACGTAATACGTTTATCTTTACCCAAGTCACCTTATGACAAGACTGTGCCTAAGGCGTAGTTAGATGCGTCTATTGTCAAGATAAATGGTTTTTTGAAATCTGGGAACATAAGAACTTCAGACGACGCGCTGTGGAGCTGTTCACGAAACAATACAGCCTTTTCTTGCTGGTTGTACCAACCTTGCCAACAACTCCTACAAACGCAGGCATGACAACATGGGTAAAATTGTTCATCAGGAGCTTCTAAAAAAGTGTGGACTAACGCCAACATCTCCAGCGTACACCCCATATT